>CAUYRT010103139.1:0-18228 GCA_963574885.1 Lepilemur ruficaudatus | reverse complement strand
TGAGGGATTTTCCATCCATTTCTCTAGAACTGTCTTCATACCAGATACATTACTGTTGAGTTCTACACATTGGAATCTCTGAGTTTGTCCCTCACAAGAAACATCTTCAATAAATTCAATTTGAATATCATGCTCTAAGTTATTGTCTGGATAATACAAGAAATGGCAATTTGAAGGAAGTTTCTGAATTTGGTCTAATATCACTGTATTATAAATGCTTTATGTTCACTGTATTTTTTTTTTTTTTGAGACAGAGTCTCACTCTGTTGCCCAGGCTAGAGCGCCGTGGGGTCAGCCTAGCTCACAACAACCTCGAACTCCTGGGCTCAAGCGATCCTCCTGCCTCAGCCTCCCAAGTAGCTGGGACTACAGGCATGCACCACCATGCCTGGCTCATTTTTTTCTATATATTTTTAGCTGTCCAATTAATTTCTTTCTATTTTTAGTAGAGATGGGGTCTTGCTCTTGCTCAGGCTGGTTTCAAACTCCTGACCTTGAGCGATCCTCCCGCCTCAGCCTCCCCGAGTGCTAGGATTACAGGCGTGAGCCACCACGCCTGGCCCAAAAATTTTTTTAAAAGGGAAAAATAATAAAAGTTTCTGAATGGGGCTACAATGAAGATTAAATTAAATAATGCATGTATGGCACTTAGTACTGTACTTAGTACATAAGAAATGTGGTCAAGAAATATTAGCTGTTATTGTTGGATGTACTGTCCACCTTTAGAGAGTCAATGAAGTAGGCCAACAGATAATACCTATGACATTAATAGCAGAAATCAAGGACTTAAGGGAATTTGAGAATGAGGGCCAGAAAGGGTAGCAGAAGGGCCCAAGAAAGGAAAGTGAGTGGTTGCCAACTAAATCTAGTATTCACGTTTATGAAACAAAGAAGTAGAAGTGATACAAGGACACATAGACAGAAGCATAGCCATACACGACTGTCAGCGCAAGATAAATCAATTGGACACAAAATTAGTAAAGGGATAGAAGACATAAACAACACAATCAATAAAATTGATCATATATACATATAAATATGGAACTTTATGACCCCTTTTTAAAATTTTTCACGGACATGATGAGTTGTTTTATCTGCTGGGAACAGGATATCTATTATTTTGGAAAACCACTCTCCCCACCTCAACCGAGTGGTCCTGATAAGAAATAGCAAACATGGGAGGCCGAGGCGGAGAACTGTTTGAGCTCAGGAGTTCGAGACCAGCCTGAGCAAGAGTCAGACCCCGTTTCTACTAAAAATAAAAAAATTAGCCGGGCATGGTGGCACACGCCTGTAGTCCCAGCTACTCGGGAGGCTAAGGCAGGAGGATTGCTTGAGCCCAGGAGTTTTTGAGGTTGCTGTGCACTAGGCTGATGCCACGGCACTCTAGCCCAGGCAACAGAGCCAGACTCTGTCTCAAAAAAAAAAAAAAGAAAAAGAAATAGCAATCATAGTATCCCTCCCCCTGGGCCACAAAGGTTGGCATGTGGCTCAGGCTAGACTAATAATAGCTCCCCATCTCTGGCCACAGTGAATCATTTATCGTTGAATCTGTGACTCAGGACAAACCAATTAGAGATCTTCCTCCAAGGTTTTTCAAACAATCTGGGCTAAGAAGTTCCCAGATTAAATTTATGGTAATCACCAGTGATAGTAAACCTGGAAAAGATGTGACTCCAAAGTTGCCTGTGGCATGGCTCCTGTTGCCAAGAATAAGTTAATTGAGAAAATAAAATTGACATAAAGAGAAACATAAAGATGAAAGATGGAGAGTTTTCCAAGTCTTTCACAAGGCCATCTGCATCTCTGCCCTTTCAGTGGTTTGATTATATGTATCAATTTATTGCTTCTTTGTTTCACTGGTTGGAATTGAGTGTCATTTGCAACCACAAGAGCTCTATGTAATACAGATTGGTGTGGCTGTGTGTGTAAACAACAGGATAATACCAAAGGGGCCCATGAGCCATTAATTCAGATCAGTGGGTCACAGGCAGGCTCTACATACTTGGTCTCAGGATAGCAGCCTCCAGCCACACCTCTCTAGGACAGGGCATGCTGCTGAGGTTGAATGAGGCTGAGACCAATATTCATTGGAATTTCAAATGTCCCCCTGTCAACAGCTACCAGCATTCTTCCTCTTTGCAGGTTTGGGCATTTCTGGTAAGAAGGCTAGTAGCAACTTCTTCCTCCCTGTGCCCCTGTGCTTAGCCAGAAAGACTTTCCTGCCAGTGCAAAGTCACCTGCACATGCTCACAACATGTGTACACATGCATGCTCTCAAATGTCTTCACAAACACATACATATATATGTGTAAGACATCAGGTAAGAACCTGTAGGAAGCATCTGTAGTACTAGAAATTTTATTTTAAAATCTCATATGCCTGTTAATGTGCTCTGTTCATTACCACGTAAAGGGTTAGAAGCAGGTTTGATCTGAACTGTTGGTCCAGTCTCAATTTATTCAGTGACTGACATTAATGAAATTGAAATAGGCAGTTTTCTAGAAGGTTTTGACTATGCTCAAAAGGAGATCTTGACATTCCAGTATGCATTTCACACTTCTTTGTCTATTCTGCCATCGTGTGGGCAAGGAACACAAACCCCAAAGTTAATGACCAAAAGTTACATTTAAAAAGAGCTCTAATGATCACAGATATTTTTCCCTCCAAAAGTGGAAGAAAACTGAGAAGGACACTGGAAGAAAATATGAGTCCCAAATCAAGAAAAACTGACTGCTTTCACTAAATCTTTACCAGCGGTTCAGGCTGGATGGTTTGCTCATCTGAACACAGTGTCCCCCAGAGGGGCTAGCACTTAGTAACACCACCGGGTGCCAGGTATAGAATTCTCGCAGCAGTTCCCCAGTGGCCAGCTGGGTAGGCATTATTGTTGCATTATAACTTTCATTTTACAAATGAGCCTACTGAGGCTCTGAATGGCTAAGTAGCATGCCAAGTTCCCACATGTAGTAAGTGGCAGAGCTAGGAGGTTTAGAAAATAAACTGGGAATATAAACTGAAATTACAAATAGTTTCATTAGGAAATAACATACAAAGGAGTACAAATTACAGAAATACGGTTATATACAAAAGTGATGTATATATAACTTATGAAGCTATGTAATAAAATGAATACCCATGAATCCACCAACTAACTTAAGAACACCACCAATGCCACTGAATCTTCCTGTGTGCTTCTCTTTTTTTTTTTTTTTTTTTGAGACAGAGTCTCACTGTGTTGCCCGGGTTAGAGTGCTGTGGCATCAGCCTAGCTCACAGCAACCTCAAACTCCTGGGCTCAAGCAATCCTTCTGCCTCAGCCTCCCGAGTAGCTGGGACTAAAGGCATGCGCCACTATGCCCGGCTAATTTTTTACATATATTTTTAGTTGTCCAATTAATTTCTTTCTATTTTATAGTAGAGACGGGGTCTCGCTCTTACTCAGGCTGGTCTTGAACTCCTGGCCTTGAGCTATCCACCCGCCTCGGCCTCCCAGAGTGCTAGGATTACAGGCGTGAGCCACCGCGCCGGCCTTGTTTTGGTTTTTTGCATCATAAATTTTATTCCTGATGTAGGACAGATTCCTTCCATCCCCAAAATGAATCACATGCTGCCCTGGAAAGAACTAGGAACCTCTCCCAGCATCTCTAGGGAAGGAGTGAGAATGGCAGATGCTGGGGTCTAGGAAGACTTTGCAATTCCCCAGCCTACTTCACTTCTCAACAGAGGATGGCTGCTCCCCACTATTATTCCTTTCATCCCTTAAAGAAGCCAAAAAAAAAAAAAAACCCCACAAAAACCCCAACCATCACTATTAAAAAAAACAAAAATACTTCAGGTATTGGGGGCGAGGGGTCCTGGGCTGGGACTTGAGGTTATGGGTCACCAATGGAAGAGGGAGGGAAGAGGAGGAGCCATCACTTTCTGCTGCAGGGCTTCCTTCCTTGCTACATCCTGTGGCAACCGTGTTGTCCACCTCCTCTGCCGGCGACTGCACATAGTGGACCACTGAACACCACCTTGCTCTCTGAACATCTTCTCCCACCCCTCCCTACCTACGTTCAAAATTTGGAATTAGTCTTGACTCCTTGCTTTGCTTTACTTTCCACATACAGATTTCAAGTCCTAGCCTCTGCCCCACCTGTCTCCTTACTGTTTTTACTGTACTGCCTTAGTTTAATCCTCATTCCCCTTTGACCTCTCACCTGTACTAAATTTAAATTTCTGAAGGTGGTCATGGCTGTCTCTTTACTTCTAGGGTAAATTGCAGAAACCCATTACTTACTGGCAAATTGCAAACTCTTTAGCCTGAAAATGTAGGGCCTTCCTTCATTTGCCTCTAGCCTAACTTTTCAGTCTCATTGCTAAGTGATCATTTCCCTGAGACCTCAACTCTAGCCAAACGTTTTCCATGTATATGCAACACCTGTCTAAATTTGTGCTGCCCTTCAGGCTCCTCTTGTTCTAGAAAGCCTTCCAGGACCACTGAAGCTATGGCTCTTTAAATTCCCAGAAAGGGACTCTTATTGGGCAACTCATTATGGAGAATCTTATACCATGGCCTTTTCCTGATTTATTCACTAAGACTGTACTTGAGGGCAGGTGCTTTTCTCTCCAGCACCTGTAGGTAATAGGCCTTGGTTGGTAAATTATCTGTTGAAAGTACCTTATAAACCTGGCTAGGTAGAACCTCACAGATCTGAGTCCTTTACCTCTCTGGCTGTGGTGATTGCAGTTTAGGCAACCAGGACAGTTGCCTTCTTTTTGTACTTTGTGTATTTCTCTGTGATGAGGGCCTGCAAATTTGGTTCTCAGTGTTGGGGGAAGATACCATTCCTTTGCAGCTGCAGAGGGCCTGAAATGTCAAGCAAAGGAGTTGGCCTTTGACAAATAGACAGTGGAGATGAAGGGAGAAAGTTTGAAGAGAGGGAAAGGACGTGATCTGCATGGCTCTTCCTTGCCTGAGACCTGGGTGAGATGTAGGGGCAGAAGCCTGCCCTTCAGTGCCTCTGAAGCTGTCCTGGGTCATACCCACATTCAGAGCAGTGTTCTGACTTGGGTCTCTTGGGTCTACTGAGGGTTCAGAACCAGGCCTGGTGATGAACGGGGACCAAGACCTCTTTCTATTGCTGTTCACACACCACTGTACACTAGGTAACAGCCTAACTAGAAGCGTGAGAGGACCTGTGTCATCCTTGATGGAATTTCATTCCAGCCCTCAGTTTAGGAGAGGAGATTCCATGACCTGTAACACTTGACTTTATAGCAATGTCAACCCTTGGACACACATAGTGTTTGATTTTAGTTGTTCCTGCTATAGCTTAGGCCATTTTCCTTCCAGCCCTCAAGCTGGCTTCATTCCTTTATATGATGAACCTGAGGAGCTTGAAAAGTGATATTTTATGCTTCCCTTATCTATCCCCTTCCAGAACTGAATAATTCTAGTTTCTCTTCCCTCCTTTGGCCGGGAGACTAATGTGTTGCCTCCTCTTCAACAGAAAGTTGTATAAGCGCTATGCCTTCCTGCGTTGTGATGATGAGAAGGAGCAGTTCCTCTATCACCTCCTCTCTTTCAACGCCGTCGATTACTTTTGCTTCACCAATGTCTTCACAACTATCCGTGAGTATTCCTGTGCCTCCCCACTGGCCCTCTTGGGCGGTCTTTATGAGCCTGCCTGAGGCTCACTCACCGTCCCCTTTTTAAAGAAAGAAAATTATCCCTTGTACTTTCTGTATGTCTTTTGCTTCTGTGAAGAGAGGGATCCACTTGCCCACCTTGGAGGCTGTATTTTCTCTGAAGCTTCTCATTCTTGTTCTGAACTGGGGAGCTCAGTCCTTTTTGCCATTGTGTTGTCAGTGTCATCCTCCCCTAGGCACTGCTCTGGGAGTCTAAGGCAATTGAAGGTGGAGTGGAATAGAGTAGGGTGATGCAGTTTCCCTCCCTCCCTGCATGCCTGTAAAGAATCTCCCATTTGTTTTGGCCTGAGAGAGTCAGCTCTTTCTGAAGTAGCAGAAAGAACTCCAGATGGCAGTGGGAGGTTTGAGCTTAGGCCCAGCTCCGCCCTCATTCATTATGTGTATGTGAACAGAGTCCATCCTGCTGTGGGCCTCAGATTCGCTATTTTCAGTATGTGAAAGAAGGTTCAATATAGTCTAATGCCCTTTGAGCCTCATCTTCTTTTTTCTTTTTTTTTTTTTTTTAAAGAAACAGGGTCTTGCTATGTTTCCTAGGCTGGTCTTGAACTCCTGGCCTCAAGTGATCCTCCTGCCTCAGCCTCCGGAGATGCTGGGATTACAGGCGTGAGCTGTGGCACTCAACCCAGCTGAGCCTCCTCTTTCTTTGATACCAGGATTCTCTGCTGGGTGGAGGGAGGTCTCTGAGTTTGCCCCATGGTTAGTTGTTTGGCCAGTTACTCAGCAGCCTTGGCAGCATGGGCTCTTGTTTCTATTTGACACTCCATTTTCCCTTTCAGAGACTGGAGCTGTGGGCTTAATAGAAGTAGCACTGGACTGGAATTTAGAAGACCTGGGGCAAACTATTTCCCTCTCCGTGTCTTGGAAAAGAGATTACAATACTTGTGTGACCTCTCTTAAGATTGTTACGATAGTTATTAGGGTTCGTGAGATAACAGGTTGGAAAGCACTCTGAAAAGCAGTTTAATACAATGTCGGGAGTTGGTGATATTATTTAAAGAATAACTTCAGTTAGCTCTGAGCCTGCAGATAGGCTTGGATCTTTGACATTTGGGTGGTAACCCTGAGAGGAGTCAGATTGAGGTGGTTGGAGGAGTTGACTAATATTCTAAGCCAACTAGTGCCTGGGACCCTTATGTTCCAGGCTCTGCTAGGGCCACAATCCCACCAGCATGCCTGGGGCAGGTCAGGGCCCCATCAGGTATGGGAAAGATTCCTGAGTCCCCTCAATTCCTTCGTGGTTTCCCCTCAACAGTGATCCCGTACCACATTCTGATTGTACCAAGCAAGAAGCTGGGGGGCTCCATGTTCACTGCCAACCCCTGGATCTGCATATCAGGAGAACTGGGTGAGACACAGATCCTGCAGATTCCCAGGAATGTGCTAGAGATGACCTTTGAGGTATGTGTTATCTGGGGCCACAACCCCGGACTCTGTGGGGATCTAAGTTTGCAATAGCTGCTTTGGGAAGTTTTCTGCAGGATTTTCTGGAGGCCTGTTCTGTACAGGGTAATGTATCAGCATAGGTGACCTGTCCTGAGATGACTGGAGGCCAGAGCCAAGAACTGACCCAGGGGAGGAGGGCCCACCTTGCCTAAACAGTGTCTGGCTGGGAGGCACTTACTTGTCTGGACTTACACATCTCTCTGTGCATGGATGTTGAGGAATCCCCAAGAGTTCTTTTAACTGGAGCCCAAGTGTTCCAGAGACTTTGGAACCCAATTCTGGAGCCTCCTGCTCCTAGGCCCTGTTCTTCCTCTAGGTAGCAGCATCTTCTTTCTCAGTTGGGCTCCTCATGAGAAAGTGCTGTACCGCCAGCCCTCGTGGAAGGTAGAGCCATGAGCTCTACCCCTGCAGATGTCAGGGGGCCAGGTTGTAGGCAGCCAGTCAGATTCGTGCCTCTGAGGACTGTCCCTCTTTTCTCCTGTTTTCCTGACCTACCTCAACTCCTCTATTTGCTCACAGTGCCAGAACTTGGGGAAGCTCACTACTGTCCAGATTGGCCATGATAACTCTGGGCTGTATGCCAAATGGCTGGTGGAGTATGTGATGGTCAGGAATGAGATCACAGGACACACCTACAAGTAAGTGTTCCCTCAGATATGCCCTAAGGTAGGGTGGCAAGGTGTACCAGCAGGGGCTGTCGGTGATGCTTTGGTATGTGGAGTTCTCAGGGAGACCCTTTAGGTTGTGATAGGCTGAGGCAACTTCCTGTTTGGCTCTGCCTCATGCACCTGAAAAGAAATAGAAGGAGGGTTTTCTAAGTGAAGATGTGTGGAACTGCTGTGCACAGGTCCCCACCCCTGCCACTCTCAGGTGGCTTCTCTGATAACACACAGTGGGGCAGACAGGGCCTTGAGGGGGTCCCTGGTCTGGCTTCAGAGCCTTTCCCCAGGAGTCAGCCTTGTCAATGGCTCTTGCCAAGCAGCAAGTAGAAGGGCACTGTGGAGGAGCTGGCAGCTCTCACAGGCCGTTGCCTGACCTTTAGGTTCCCGTGTGGCCGGTGGTTGGGGAAGGGCATGGATGATGGAAGCCTGGAGCGGATCCTGGTTGGGGAGCTGCTCACATCCCAGCCCGAGGTGGACGAGAGGCCATGCCGGACCCCGCCGCTGCAGCAGTCCCCCAGCGTCATCCGGAGGCTTGTTACCATCTCACCCAACAACAAGCCCAGTAAGTGGGAGGAGGGGCTGGGCCCTCATGCCACCCAGTCTGGGCAGTAGGCAGATCTCTCTGAGCCCTGATACGGGAGCCCAAATCCCAGCCTGTGCGGCTACTGAGGAACCACCTCTGCTGACAGAGCTGCCTCAGGCATTCGGCTTCTCCTCTCATGAATCCGTGAGAGTATTTGGCACTCTCCTTAGAGGCCTGGAAGGAGGAGGGTGGGCTTATGCAGCCAAGCCTGGGTGCTCTGTGCTATTTGTATGTGATCCTATAAAGGAGAGGGGTCTACTCCTCTGGCCTTCTCTTTCCTGATTCCTGGATTTCTCAGCCAAGGCATGGCCCTCTTTTGGTTGCCAAAAATTCCAGGGTAAGATGGAAAATAAACTTTATTAGTATCTCTTAGAGATAGAACTCTAAGGTATTAGCTTTTGCTTTTTACCCAAGATTGTAGGAAGAACTAGCTCAGTAAAGTAGGGTGGGCAAGAGCCTCTGTTTCCCAGGGTCTAGCTTCCCTCCCTCTCCCAAGGGCCTTCCCTGTGTCCTCAGTCTCCTACTCAGTCAGCTGAGCACTGTTAGCCTCTGAGATTGGTTATGGATGTCTGCTTGATTTTTTATCAGAGCTGAACACTGGACAGATCCAGGAATCCATCGGGGAGGCAGTGAATGGCATTGTGAAGCACTTCCATAAGCCTGAGAAAGAGGTGAGCCTTCCTCCCCCTCCAACCCAGGGTCTTATATTGAGTAAGAGGGAATAATCTTGTTTTTCCAAGTTTCTTGTTGTACTCTTCCAGGCCCATGTGCTATGGATAGCCCAGAGTCTTGTAGAATGTGCACCTCTGCTAGTTTGAGATGGAGCAGACTCCTTCCTCTAGGGGCCTTTGCCTCAGTTGCCCTGTTTTCCTGCCATACTGATGACCCAGTGGAGTCCCTAAGCCTCTAGTGAACAGTCCCTATTCCTGTCCTCTTTTGGATTTGCCTGGGGATCTCCAAATAGTGGCCACAACTTTGTCCTCCTGGTGGGGAATCTCCTTGTATGTGACCCAGATCCATATCTATTCATTCATTCATCCATCCATTTAATAGCTCTTTGCTGAGAGCTGCTCTGAGCCAGGCACTGTGCCAGGTGCTAGAGGGAATAGACAAGGTCCTTGCCTGCTTTTGCTGCCCTCCTGGCTCTGGGCTGTGGGTTTGGGGATGCGGTGGTGGGAAGGCAGCTCAGCTGTAACAAGCCTGGCACTCTCCCATTTCCTTACATAGCGAGGCAGTCTGACGCTGTTGCTTTGTGGAGAGTGTGGTCTTGTTTCGGCCCTGGAACAGGCTTTCCAGCATGGATTTAAATCACCCCGGCTCTTCAAAAATGTCTTCATTTGGGATTTCCTGGGTGAGTTGGGCTAGGGTATGAGGGTGGGAAAAGCACGCAGAGACATAGGGGGACTCACCAGCGTAGCATGGGTGCTGACAGCTGGGGTCTGAGGTGCAGAACCCAAATCAGGTGACTCTCAAATTAGATCTCTGTTTTGTTTTCCCTGGTTTTTCTTGAAGGGAATGACAGGATCTCTCCTTCCCCCTTCTTGAACCCTTACCTCCTGAGAATTGAACAGAAAAGATTCTTTCTAGACATCTGTTATCTAGTACAGGCTTAGTCGTGAGTCCTCACACTTTCTCCTTGTAGACCCAAAGGCCAGTTAAGGGTATTGGAGTCCAACCCCTGTGTTATGCCCACTTGGAGCATTTTTGTGCAAGAAACCATCCTTAGAGTTTTCTTATATTTTTAGACTAGGGAAAAGACCGTCTTTATATCAAGGGCCAGATAAATTTTTAATATAAGGATAGGGAACATGACGATCATTTTGAAAAGTGACCAGTGACATCAGAACATTCGTGTTATTCTCATTAAGTTACTGGTGTGGACTAGGAGAGGCCCATGGCAAGTGGCCTGCAGGACAGAGACAGGTTGGTGTTGAGAGCCTTTGTCATTGGCAAGCTTTTCTATTCTTCACAGAAAAAGCACAAACCTATTATGAGACATTAGAGCAGAATGAAGTAGTCCCTGAGGAAAACTGGCATACAAGGGCCCGGAACTTCTGCAGATTTGTCACTGCAATCAACAATACTCCCCGGAACATTGGCAAGGACGGCAAGTTTCAGATGCTGGTGTGCTTGGGAGCCAGGTACTGCAGCCTCAGGGCCCAGAGTACACAGCAGCCAGCCTTGGAGGGAGTGCTGGAGGCCTGGTGTGGTGCAGGGGTGGGGAGTGGCTAATGACCAGATGCCCCTGGGCAGATGAGGCCTCAGAGGGCTTCCAAAAGGCCCTTAATTTCCTTCATGTATCATGCATAGTCATGTGCCACATAACGATCTTTCAGTCAGCATTGGACCACTCACGGGATAGTGGTCTTCTAAGATTATATTAATTATATTCTATTTTTAATGTACCATTTCTATGTTTAGATATATTTAGATACCTAAATACTTCCCATTGTATTACAGTTGCCTACAGTATTCAGCATAGTAACATGCTGTACAGGTTTGTAGCCTGGGAGCAACAGGCTATTCCACAGAGCCTAGGTATGTAGTAGGCGGGGCCATCTAGGTTTGTGTAAGCTCACTCTATGATGTTCACATGACCAAACTGCCTAATGACACATTTCTCAAAACATAACCTTGTTGGTAAGTTATACATAACTGTATGAGTGGGGATCGACGGGGATGGGGATAAAAATGTGTCTGCATTTTGATGGGAAGGATCAAAATCACCCCAGTGGAGAAATTTGAAGCAGAATGTATCTAGCCATTCCTTCAATAAACATTTGAATGGCCTTATTGAAGGCGGTCAAAGAGAGGTGAATAAAACATGGTCCCTACCATTTATGGGCCCAGCACACTCCCGCTGCGCAACTCAGCTTGGTCCCTACCATTTAGAAGTTCACTTGTCCTAATTAAATGAAGTACAAGATAGAAGGTTGTGAAGAGTGGAAAAAAGGAGTACACATTCATAAGATACGCAGAAAATGTAGAGAAAGAGAAGGCTTTAGGGAGGAGGTGGCATTTGAGGTGAGCCTTTAATGAAATAACAGGTGGAATATGGGAAGAGCTGGGAAGAGAAAAATTCCTTTCATATTAGGACAAAACTGTTTAATCAGGAGACTGAAATAATATTAATCTGATATCATGGGTGGTATGCATCAGCGTGGATAAGATTGTTAGGGGCTATTCTAGTAGGTCAGGTGAGAGAGCATGAAGCCCAGATAAACCGAGGGCAGTGCTTTATTCAGGCCAAATAAGGGAGGGAATTGACATAGCGGTTAAAAACAGACTCTAGAACCAGATTCACTAGGTTCACATCTCAGGTCAGCCATTTACTAGCCTGTGATCTTGGATAAGCTATTTAACCTCTATGTACCTCAATTTCTTCATCTATAAAGTAGGGATAGTAATAGTACCTACCTCATATCGTAGGGTTGTCCTGAAGATTAAATCTCATGTAACAGTGCCAGCACGTGCTAAGTGCTATGTGAGTGTTAGTACTTAGTATTCCTGGTGGTGGTAGCTGTTGGGAGGCGAGATGTTTTGGAAGAGACTGGCTGCTGAGGTGAAGGGAGTAGTACCGAGTGCAGCATGGTGTCTGCTGGTGGTGGGGTTGTCTAGGGAGGGTGAGGAAGGCAGGGGAGAGCAGCCCTGCGGACAGGTGACAGGGCTGATTTGTGTCAGGTTGGGCTGATGTCCCTGGGGCTGTAAGGCCTCGTTGTCAAACCCTATTAGGGAGGGAAAGGGGGCTATGGGGAGCTGTCAGCTTCTTCAGCTTCAGACTTAGTTCATAGTTTCCCACTTGGCCTTGCACTAACTGTCTCTCTTCTTTTCCCTTGATACCTGCGTGGACCGCTCCTGCCCTACCAGAGATCACCTTCTACATCACTGGATTGCCCTGCTAGCTGACTGCCCCATCACTGCACACATGTATGAGGATGTGGCATTGATCAAAGACCACACACTTGTCAATTCCTTGATCCGCGTGCTGCAGACATTGCAGGAGTTCAACATCACGCTGGAGACGTCCCTGGTCAAGGGCATCGACATCTGACCTCCCAGCACCAGCCAACAGCAGGACTGAGAAAGACTCTCACCCTGCAGCTCTTCCCAAAGGGACTTAAGCAAATTGTGCAGGAGATGGAGAGGATATGTATACTCACTGTAAAAAGAAAACTAGAGGATTTTTGGAATAAATAATCTATTTTAGAGTTTATTTGCTGATTTGCTTTTTACACACTTTCATGTGAAAGAGTGATAGGGAGAGGGAGCGAGGTTGGTGCCGCTTATTTTGAAGCTGGTGCTCTCCCTCGCCATGGCCATGTGCTGGATGCCTGCAGCCTCCCTGGACTGAGCCTGCGGCGGCGCCCTGTGCGGGGCAGTTCCACTTCCTCGCCCTGTTACGTTAATGAGGCCATTCCCCATCGTTTTTAAACTAACGTTTTCTATATTAACATTGTTATGGATATTTGGCTTTCATGGGCCACACAAGTGTGCTGAGCGGGAAGCCCCTTGCTCCAATCAAAAGGATTTTTAGTAGTGCCTCTGCACAAGCACTGATGAGTCAGTCCCACATCTTTTCTTTTTTGTCAGTATTATTTGGGAAGGAGACGTGCCGGGCGACGTGTCATCGTGCTCAGTCACATTTCCTGTTGGCACACAGTTGCACAGAAGTAAACATAAGCATGTTTTAACAGGTTTTTCTTTTCTATTTTCTTTTTTTTAAATGTTTTATTTATTTAACCCTCCATTGTATGTTTTAAGTATTTCTTTTTCTTTTTTCTTCTTTTAAGGAAAGGGAAAGCTTGTCACGATCTAACTGGCTATGTTATTGTTAAATTTACGTTGTTTTGCAACTTAGAAACCAGCTACAGTATGGCCCATTTAATAAAACACCTGAAACAAAACTGCATGGGTCACTGACTTTTATGGGGGTTTGTGAGCAGTGGGCGGTGCACTTAGGTTCAACTAAGAGGACTGGGCTTGGCATTACCTCTCTCCCCCAGCAGGCTTGGGGTCGTGGACAGCCCAGGATGCCCCTGGGGAGCCTGGCATCTCCCGCGTCCTTCCCTGCAGTGCCAGGAGCTTTCATCACTGTTAACTCAAGTGGATAATAGAGAGGGATGCAGACAAAGTTCTTTTCCCCCTCTATAGAGGAAGAGATTGAGGCACAGGGAGGAAGACCCGGCCAAGGTTGCAAAGACTGTCCCCTGACTGAGACGGGGTGGGCCATTTTTTGAGAGGGTAAAGGAGACCAGGTGTGGGAACACAGGACACAGAAGACTCTGTCTACGGGAGTAGGGTGTGGAGGGGAACTCTTTCTTGAGAGAAGGATTTGCTTTTCCAGAGATGGCAGGTGGTAGAGCTTTATGAGGGGCCTAGGAACCAGCTTCCTTCATTTTTATTCTTCAGGCTGCTTTGGCAGGAAGCTCCAGAAGTGTAGCATGATCAAGTAGAGCACCTCAAACCAGTCGGTGTCTTGTATGCTTCCCTGGTTTTGTAGGCACTGTTCCCTCTGCCTGGAATGCCCTCCCCTCGCCCACTTCATGTTCATTATTCAAGGTGTGCTTTAGGAGTCACCTGGTGTGAAGTCTTCCAAATCCCCCTAGGCAGGTAATCATTCCATCCTTGTGCTCCTGTAGTTTCTTTGACGCTGGCACCTCCTCTCTGGGTTGTCATTGCCTGCTTTCATGTCACACCCAGCCCTTAGACCATGAGCTCCTGAAGGGCAGAGAAGATCTCTTGTCCATCTCCATCCCCTGGCCTGGCAGGTGGAGAGCGCTTTTGGAAGAGATGAAGAAAGGAACTGGAGAGGCGCAGTGCAGCATTCTGCCAGCAGGGGGCACCAGTGGGCAGCACTGCAGCCATCTGCCTGAAGGCCGTGGAGTCTTCATTTCTTCTGGAGATGGGAGAAGGTAGGTGAGGGTAGGTGGGCAGTGCCTCTGGACCTGGAAGGGAGATTCCTGGCCTGGCAAGGAGGGCAGCATGGAACTCAGTTGTATGTGTGTGTATTGTGGGCCTATGCCTGAGTTTACCTTAAGCCAATGCTTTACAAACACATCTCTCCCTTTTCCTCACAACTCTGCAAAGCAAGTATAGATTATCTCAGGTTTACAGGTGAGGAAATTAAGGCTCAGAGAAGTTTAGTCATTTGCTCAAGACCACATAGCCCATTAGTAGTTTGCAGTTACCAGGACAGTCTCACTCCAAGCTGTGGCTTTCCCAGTGATAACTACTCCCTTATTTAATTAGGTCTCTGCCCAGATGTTCTCAGAGAGCCCTACCCTGATCACTCTAAAAGACTAACAGGTCCCATCAGTCACTTTTTATTGGCTTATTCTGGTTTATTTTCCTTCCTAATACCTATAAGCATTATACTAATTATTTGTTAATTTTTTTTTTTTTTTTTTTTTTAGCGACAAGGTCTCACTGTATTGCCCAGGCTGGACCTAAATTCCTGGGCTCAAAGAATCCTCCCACCTCAGCCTCCTGAATAGATGGGACTACAGGCACGTGGCACCACCCCTGTATTTGTTAATTCTAAATGTAAGTTTTATGCGGGAGGGACTTGATCACCTTATTCATTAAGTAGTATCTGGCACGTGGTAGGTGCCAAGTACTAAGTATCTGTGGACTAAATGAATTCATTGGCAGTGATTAAGATCACAGACAATGGAGCCAAAGTCCTTAGGTTGACTCCTTGCTCTGCTACTGTGGCCTAGGGCAAGCTATGTAGCTTTCCCAAACTTGAGGTTACTCATCTATACAATGGGAATGATAATAGTGCCTGCATCATAGAGTTCTTGTGAGAATTAAATGAGTCTATATGTATATACCTAGAACAATGTCAGGTGTATAGTAAGACTTAATGTCAGTTATTGTTGTTATCACCTTGTTGTGTCAAGCCCAATCCTGGTTCCTGGTATGTGAAGATGACTGAGACCCAGACTCACTGTCCTCAAGGAGCTCAGCAGAAAGTGCTGTAGGGGAGAATGACACCAGGGGAGATATTGACCGTGATGAGGTCTGCTCAGGGTAGGGGATTGTCAGAGGAGTGGGTCTTGCATGTTGAGAGAACAGCTGAGCAGGGGCATGGAGGTATGAAGGTGCCTGCAGGTTGCAAAGCTTGGGGAAATCCAGTGCCAAAGTCAAGTCTGAGCTGGGGCTGGGTGAAGGTTTGTGGGCATCACATCCAAAAGGTGAGAGACAAGGAAAGGGCTGACAGGTATCGCAGGGCCTTCAACATTACTGGTGCTTGGGAGATGTGTGCACTCACTCAATGAATAAACATATGCTGCAGGCACAAAGACCAGAGCCATGTCACCAGTATGTGACATTCCTAGTGCACGTTTAAACCCTGTGAATCTTACTGGTCTCTGGGCCCTCCTTGTCTGACTGACGTGAGAAATAGAAACCCATGGCCAGAGCACAACTGCTAGGCTGTACACTGTGGAGCTGTGTGTCTTAAGTGCAGTGTGGCTCAGAGAGTATGGCTTGAATAAGTCACTGACAACATGTGCTTGTAACCAAGTGACTGGTCGACCACGCTGACCGAGTCACTCAGGACAGTATATGTCTCAGAGGAATTGGGGAAGTATTGTTTAGGTAACCTGGGAGTACTTCCCCCTCCTTTACCTTCTTTCAACTTTTAGGTGCTGGTTACCTGAGCCAGTGCACAAGCCAGTTAGAGTTAAACGACCCTTCCTGTGTGTGGTGGTGGCTCTAACTTGTCCAGCTTGTACACTTGTCCAGGGGGTCGTGGTTCTACGTGGTGGGTGTACCGCACCCAGCCCTTGTTACTGCATCAGTAGAGGGCGTTGGTGGCCTTGGTCAGCCAAAGCAGCAGGGAAGCAACACCCTTTCCAGCGACATTGCCGAAGGTGGGTGTGAATGTGTTTTATAAATGAGGGCTCACCTGGTACCACTACCTATTTCTGTGCTCCTAACAGCTGATTCTGCTGTGAAGGTCTCTTTATATTGTGTTTTGTTTCATAATCTGCTGCAAATCATTTTTGAAATGATGCATGCTATAAGAAAACAGACATGTCAGCTGCTCAGTATTTCAAGGACACTTATGTCAACCGCATTCTTCTGTGCAGGGCCTGGCCCAGCTTCTCGAGCAGCCTTGGATAATCAAGTGCATTCAGTTTGCTCAGCCAGCAGCCTTGCCTGCCTGGGCTTCTGTACCCTCCCTAATTCAGTGTTGTCCAGACTCTGAGATTTCAGGGGCTGGTAAATAAACAAGCAAACAAATGAATTCAGTGAATTATTATAAAGTGAGCACCCTTGTAATCACCACTCATGTCAAGAATAGAACTTTACCAGCACCCCTCCCAGTTTCCCTGTCCCCTCTGCCCCATCCCAGCCCCAGCTGCCTCCTTCCTTCCAACTTCTTGACTTTTACAGTAATCACTTCCTTGAGTTTCTTTATTTTATCACCCAAATGTGCATTCTTGCACACTACAGTCTTACTGTGCTTTTAAAAACAGTCGATACATCTTTTAAGTCTCTTTTAATCTAAAGGATCCCCTTCACCCCTTTCTTGTCCTTAGGTTTGTTGAAGAACCTACCTAGGTCGTTTGATCTGTAGTTTCCCACAGCCTGGATTTTGTTAATTTCATGCTGGTGACGCAATTCAGTGTGCTCTTTTATTCTCTGTGTTTCCTGCAAATCAGCAGCTAGGTCTAAAGACTTAATTGGCCTCAGGTTTAATCCCTTTGATGAGTCTCTAGGTAGTGATGTGCTCGCTTATCAGGAGGCACCGTAATGTCTAGTTTTCACTTTTTTTGATGTTAGCAGCCACTGATGCTCAACGCCTGCATCCAGCAAGTAATTCCCTGGGGTTGCAACACGCGGATATCCTAATCTATCATTTTGTTTTCATTTACTAGATGGAATAATTTATAAGGACACACTTCCTCTCATCTACTATTTGATTTCCCAGTAGAGTTTATGTAGGAAAGGCATATAAGTGCTTAATTCTTTCATTTACCCAACTTTTAAGATAATGAACTGGTTCTCTGTTATCCTCAGAAATTGGCTATTTTTAGAAAATATTGGCCGGGCGCAGTGGCTCATGCCTGTAATCCTAGCACTCTGGGAGGCCAAGGTGGGTGGATTGCTCAAGGTCAGGAGTTCGAAACCAGCCTGAGCAAGAGCAAGACCCCATCTCTACTAAAAATAGAAAGAAATTAATTGGCCAACTAAAAATATAGAGAAAATATTAGCTGGGCATGGTGGCGCATGCCTGTCATCCCAGCTACTGGGGAGGCTGAGGCAGGAGAAGTGCTTGAGCCCAGGAGTTTGAGCTTGCTGTGAGCTAGGCTGATGCCATGGTACTCACTCTAGCCCGGGTAGCAGAGTGAGACTCTTATCTCAAAAAAAGATTCCAACCCACCTTCATTCCTTTCCTCTCCCTTTTATAAGAGTTAGACTTGCATCGAAGTCTCTCGGCTCTTCCAACCTCCTTTAGCTTCCTTCTTGCTTTTCCTTATAGGCACTCTGCCTTATAAATCTTTTACATATTTAACTCTTGACTTTTGCTTCTTGCAGAACCTGGACTAACAAATAAGAAACCTTATCTCCAGGGCTAAAGGAATGTGATATAGTCTCTTGTTCAATCCCCTGCTTTCTTAGAAAGTATTTTGATGACAAATCCCCAGGTATTCAGAAATCCACTATCCATCATTGGGTTTCAAATAGGAATTTCCTCATATTTTTTCAGCTGATGTCATCATTCTATTTTGTGATCCTCTTCACTACTCATATTTGCCTCTCTTCCATTATAGTTCTCCCTGCTGCCAGAGAAAGCAAGGACTTACACCACAGTTTTAAGACATAAAACTT
>CAUYRT010103138.1:0-12984 GCA_963574885.1 Lepilemur ruficaudatus | reverse complement strand
AGTAATTCTCTAGGATCTTACAATTAGCATTGAGGTCAATAACCCTTATGCTACTAATTCTTTCAGAATATACAATACCTTACAGGAATATTTGGTCTCAACTATACCTGAAGTTAAAAATAAGAAAAAACCCTGACTAGATGGCATTTGAATAAAACAGTGAAAAAATGCCACTTGAACTTTTCATTTATGTATATGTAGATATATCTCTCTTGTATCTACACGCGCACGCACACGCACGCACACACACACACACACACACACACACACACAGTCCCCTCACCCTAGCCCTAGGCCTAGGCCTTTTGGTATTAATAAAATTAATCCAGATGAACTGAAATTTTCTTGCTATTATCAATTCCTGCTACTTTTTTTTGAGACAGAGTCTCACTCTGTCGCCCGGGCTAGAGTGCCGTGGCGTCGGCCTCGCTCACAGCAACCTCAAACTCCTGGGCTCAGGCGATCCTCCTGCCTCAGCCTCCCGAGTAGCTGGGACTACAGGTATGCGCCACCATGCCCGGCTAATTTTTTTTCTATATATTTTTAGTTGGCCAATTAATTTCTTTCTATTTTTAGTAGAGACAGGGTCTCGCTCATTCTTGCTCAGGCTGGTTTCGAACTCCTGACCTTGAGTGATCCGCCGGCCTCGGCCTCCCAGAGTGCTAGGATTACAGGCGTGAGCCACCACGCCCGGCCTAATTCCTACTACTTTTTAATCCTTAGGGAAATACAGTTCTGTAATATTCTTCCCATAAAAATGACAAAACATTTCAGAAAATAACCACCGTATCCCTGGAAGTCAATGTTTTTATCATAGCACAAAGGCTTTAACAATGTTTTTGTTTATTTCTATCCTTTTTCCTTTTTAAAAAATTTTTCACTTTTCAGTGATTTCTAATTTTTGAATCATATATATATGTACACAGTATTATTTTTTATTATTACTTTGGTAATCAGAATAGACGTGAGAAAGTAATAGTAAACAAAGTACAGCAAAATTCGAATCTTTAGGCTGTCACTAGAACAGACTTTGTAGGTAAGCTAAAAAAACCTTTTTGTATTCAATATGCTATCACTGTATATACATGAAATTGTGAATATTAAAATATACATGACATGTAATGAGTGACAATTTCTACTTACTACTACTTAGTCCCTACTTAATTTCTAATAAAGAAGTTTCTTTCTTAAGATATCAAACTCCAAACGTAAATACTTGCTTTACAGTGTGTTCAGTAGCTGCGTCAGCTAATCCCACCGTGGCCTGCCCCCGTCATTCCCTTTACATCCGGCCAAGGAATGCCCGTGAGGACAATTAGCAGGTATGTAACACCTGACTAGATATTGCATTCTAGTCTTGAATATTCCTTATACATTGTATCATTAAGACAAATCATAAAAATTCCTATAGTGTTTACCATATGCCAGGCTCTTTTCAAAGAGCCTTACTTACAGTTTTTACCTCATTTAATCCTCACATCAACCCTATGAGGTATGAACTATTATCATCCCCATTACACAGATAAGAAGACAGAGGAAGAAAAGTTAACTGAATTGTCCAAATCACACAGCCCCCGTTTAGTGATGTAATCAGGATTCAAATACCAAAACTGGCTCCACAGTCCACACGGTTATGCCATGACACAAAGTATTTTAACTCCTTG
The DNA here is from genome assembly GCA_963574885.1 of Lepilemur ruficaudatus. Classification (NCBI taxonomy): domain Eukaryota; kingdom Metazoa; phylum Chordata; class Mammalia; order Primates; family Lepilemuridae; genus Lepilemur; species Lepilemur ruficaudatus. The sequence continues at coordinate 11,320 of CAUYRT010103138.1, read as the reverse complement.
AGCTGAAAGCGTCGTTCTAGGAATTAGACACTATCCATGTGCCCACATACCTAAAGAATGGCTGGTTAGTCAAAGGCTGTCACAAAACTCCATCATATTTAGACATAACCTTTTATAAGTTTTGCTTCTAGTTCATAGTCAACGGTCTCATCTGTCCCACTCACTTCATTTTACTCAAAGAACGGGCTAAAATGAGACATGAGCCTGGCCTGAGGTCCCTGAACAATAAAGAGCTATTGTTTAAAGGTAAGGCAATGAATTATGAGTTTTATTTACTCATCTCATTTAAATCTTGCAATAACTTGTCAACAGATATTATTATTCCCACCAGATAAATCAGTGATTCGAGGCCATGAAAGTCAAGTTAACTTCCCAGCCAGATTTGGAAGTCTGGCTGTGTTCCAAATCCCTCGGCCTTAACCACTCAGGAGTAAAGAACACAGGTCTCCAGATGCCAAGTGATCATTCCATTGCCCCACTTTGTTCCTTACCTATGCACTCTAAATAGGTCATTTTGTAAGGGGCCTCTTAAAAGGATAGAGAAAAGTTCTTTTATCATGGCATTTATAAAGTGTGAACTAAAATTTAATTTTTATCATAACTTACTCTGCTTCTTGCAGGTAATACACAAGATTACCACCATTTAGAGAGATTTTCTAACCCAGGGATGGTTTCAAAGTATTAAGCTGGCCATTTAGAGCCAATATATTATGGTACTGTCCACTTGAAACTCCCTGATGCTACAGAATCTGAGGTCAACAATAACTCATTCTCTTCTCTTCCAAATAAAAGTATAGGAAACTGGTCGGGCGCAGTGGCTCACGCCTGTAATCCTAACACTCTGGGAGGCCGAGGCCGGAGGATCGCTCAAGGTGAGGAGTTCAAAACCAGCCTGAGCAAGAGTGAGACCCCATCTCTACCAAAAATAGAAATTAATTGGCCAACTAAAAATATATAGAAAAAATTAGCCGGGCATGGTGGCGCATGCCTGTAGTCCCAGGTACTCAGGAGGCTGAGGCAGTAGGATCACTTGAGCCCAGGAGTTTGAGGTTGCTGTGAGCTAGCTGAGGCCACGGCACTCACTCTAGCCCGGGCAGCAGAGTGAGACTGTGTCTCAAAAAAAAAAAAATCTCGATGTGCTTGTAGCAGACTGAAGTCATACTGGTGATTAGGTATTCTTCTCATTCTGTGTAAACCTTCAATTTGTTTGGAAGAGGATGCCGTGTTGGCAATACTTGCCAGAGATCAGCCTTGCCAAGGCCAGGTTGGCCTGGATTCAGTTCACTTGGCCTTAATCTTTTATTCTTCCCTCTGTAGCCCAGATGGAATGGAGGATGGCTTTCAGCCTTGTGATGCTAGTGAAATCCTTGGCTGTGAGCAGTTTGTTATGTGACCTGAATTGTCTTTGAGTTCATCATATCTGCAAAGGACTTCACAGTGTTTTCCTGTTATCTTGTCTGTGCCTCATGAGTACACTCATATCCTTAGAGTAAATTCAATTGCCTCTTGATAGCAGTGAATTAACTGAGTCTTGCGGAGTGAGAAAAGCCCATATCTAACCCCTACAAACTACTTTTAGTCAAGGTGACAAAGCCTCCAATTCACTCCAATCAGATATGAAGGATTTATAGTATGCTGTTCCCTGTTGAGATGAAAAACATTTCCAGAGGACTGGAAAGGTATTTTCACACCAGCTTCCAAATCCCTTGTTATAATTTTAGATAAGACCATGTAAGAAAACATGGATTCAAATTGGACCTAATACTGTGTGTTGTTCAAATTTCCTTCACCCATTGATCAAGGGTAATAATGAATCGGGCAGAATGATTTCAGTTTTGAAAAGACTGTCAATATCATCAATTGGTCATGGCATATTAGAGAATTTTCTCGAGGCAACTCAGCTGAGTCTGCTGATTCCTCGCCGAACCCCTTGCCTCCATCATCTCATCCTCCAACTAATTCTAGATGCTGTTGCCCCAGTGAGTAATTACTAGTGAGAATACTGCCTTGGTGAGCAACATTCTAAAATGTAGCTCTAATAACAGGGAGGGAGGAAGTTTCTCATTGCTTATATTTTTAAAAATCTAAATTCGTTAATATTTAATGCTCTCGATACCTTTTCTTCCCAGCTTCAGTGAAATTTGATATCCTGTTTGTAGTGGCCAGAATAATGTCTTCACCTCCCCCAACCAAAGATGTCCATATCCTATTACCCAGAACCTGTGACCATGTTATGTACATGGCTGGAGGGGAGATGAAGGAAATTTGCAGAAGGAATTAAGTTTGCTAATTAGCTGCCTCGAACTGAAAAGATTATCCTGGATCAATCCAGTGGATCCAGTGTAATCTCAATGGTCCTTATAAATGAGAAAGGGAAGCAAGAGAGGGAGAGTCCAGGGAGATTCGAAGATTCTAGACTGTTGGCTTTGAAGATGAAGAAGAGGGGGTGGTCACAGCCAAGGAATGCAAGAGACCTCTTAGAAGCTAAAAAAGGCAAAGAAATGAATTACCTCCTAGAGCCTTCAAGGGGATGCAGCTCTGCAGACACATTGATTTAAGTCCAGTGAGACCCATTTTGAGCTTCTGACTTCCGTAACTGTATGACAATAAATCAGTGCTGTTTCTGCAGCAGTAAGAAACTAATACACACCATCGTATAGTACAGTGGTTAAAAAAACCAGACTCATAATATCCTGAAACAAAAAAAGAAATAAAATAAAATGTACTCACTAAAATGAAACGATAACCCTCCCCCCCAAAAAAACCAGACTCAAGGCCCAGATTATTAGGTTGGAATCCAGATCCTGACACTAGCTCTGTGTTCCTGGGCAAGTTACTTGAAGTTTTCCTTGATTTGGCTTCTTTCCTCTGCTCATGATGCTCGGATACCTAAATATCTCCTTTCTCCAAAAACATCTTGTGCTTTACTTCTGCTGTGCTTGCTAGTGTTATTAGGCCAATAATTCTTTCTGGAAAACATTTACCTGTCTTATTGAATCCAACATTAATATTGCCTCTTCCTTAAAAACTTTCTGTGATCCCTTCAGGGTAACTTATGTCTGTCTATCTGTCTCTCTCTGATATAGTGTTTTGCTTTTTATCAAGTTGTAACTTTTACAAATATTAGTTACTGCATTTGCTTTAGTATCATTATTAATATTAAAAACTCCTTGAAGTGACGGATAGATTTTGTTCATACTTGAGCCTCTTTCCCCTTCAGGGTCTAGAAAAGTTCCTTGTTTATTATAGATGTCCCTCAATGTTTGTGGAATCAAATGTAACTATTGACAGGAGTCTTGTGAACTTAACAGTCCAATAAGATATTTTATATTTGAGACTATGCTACCCATTTTAATAACTAAATGAGATCATGTATCCAGTAGGCACCTTAACAGATGAAATGGTCAAATAATCTTATTCAAGGACTTTTTGTAAAATGAGATTTTAAGTCCACAATTGTAATTTATAATACAATTCTTCATGAAATTAAGGCTCAAAGGTATCCTTTGTATGTGTTACGTAGTGAAGAGTCCACATACTCACCATTTTGTTTTCAGGATCTTAGATGGGGGTAAAAATGAATAGAGATGTGTTTCTTTCCTTGTACTACCCTCTCTTGATGCCATTTCTCAAATTCCAATGAAGAAAAATGGGAGAAAGAAACAAAAGTGTTAAGAGCAAGTAGAGGGTGGCATTTCAGAATGATTTTCTGTTTCTCAGGAATAATAGAAAGAATGAAATGCCCTCGGTTAAGGATGATTTTGATCTTCCATTCTACTTCAGACTGTGTAAGAGTGACCAACAGTTTGCTAGTTCCACTTCTCCATTTATAGCTGAGTTTTCTCTATAAGTGATGCTTGATAGTTTCAATGGAGAACTGTCATTGGGATCAGAAAAATCTGTCATTGTGTGGTATTTAACTTAATGCTCCGAGTTCTGAAGAAAGAGTAACCTATTGTGGACTCTAGTTTTGCCAGTGAGGACTTCTGTGCCTTTAAGCCCATGTGTAACCTTTCTGACTCACTCTTTTCTTATGGAAAGGCATTAATAAAAAAGAACTTACCTTTAAAAATGGTAGTTATTATTTCAGATATTTTACTGCCTATATCATTTGTGTTTTTTTAAGACTAAAGCGTTGAATTATTTAATAAATGCATTAGAATAAATATACATTATATATGTATGTTATAAAGCTGTTTTAATGTATAAAATAGATGCTCCTCTATTCATTCTTGAAGGGTCTGAATTTGTATCAGATCATTCTATACATCAAAATACTAATTCTTTGGGTGTTTGAAGGCTATGCTAGTTGAAAACTTGACCTTTAATTGTCTAGTGGAAAAAAAAATTCTGATATGCAGAAACGAAAGAATCAACAGCTGTTCTGACATGATCATTTTTCAGTGCTTGTTAGAGCAGAGGGCTCTGAATATCTTTCGGGAGTAGATGAGGCTGGGTGCAGTAAAAAACTAAAACAATTAATAGGAATAGTAGGGGGTAAATCAGAGATGTGCCTTTAACCTCAATTGAAATGTGATAAATGAGATTAACATTTCAGAGTATTATTAAAAAATAACAAGAATGGTGCTTGGTAAATGGTGCTCATATTAGAATGCATTAAGAATATTCATTTCTTAATATATACTGATTTACTATGTGAATACCTAATAGAAAATGACAATTCAACTTTATATTGGAGACTTTTCTGTAAGTAGTTCTACATACACACTAGGACTATTACATAGAAATGTGATAATAGGTAAATTTTACTTGCTCTAGTTATGGAACATTTTTTAAGGGTAAGAGTACTCAGTACAAGTATGTGTCCTTTTGGCCATAACCTAACATTATTTAAGGAACATTACCTGAGTTATAGAACATGCAGTAATCATTTTAGCCATAGTCAATAGGCAGAGACATTATTATAGCTCACTTTCTGGACACCAAGGTGAGTTATTGATGGAAGGCTCTCTTTCAAAGTGGTATTTTGTTCTCTTCCTCCTTTCTTCCTTCCTCCCTCTGGTGTCCAAGAGATCTCGCTTGGCCTCTTGGCTACTTATTGTAATAGCAGCTGTTGTTTGGACCATAAAGTGAGTTATTCATTAAGTCAGCCTTTCCACCAGCTGACTGGCTGCTGATTTTCTGAGAAATGACACTGATTTCTTAAAATCCCCCACATAAGTAATGATAATCAAGTACCTAAATTTGTCCAACCTTAATTGAATAAATACTGTATGGATTCTCCCACAGGATCTCAAAACCAAACCAAAAGTTGTTCAGCTAAAATTAAACAATCTTTGGCTGTATGAAACCAATGGGATTTGAAATGCAGAAAAATTCCATTTAGCAGTCAAATACTCCAGAGGATACCAGACTTAATCAGAGCATTGCCTCCATGTTTTGTTGAGAGGATATGCAGGGAAATGTTGAATATATGAATTTTGAATATAATTGCTTGGGTGAAAAGGACCTACTTGGATTGTGTACCTATCAAAAAAGCAGCTATCTTGGAAATATATTGAGCTTTAAGTAAAATCTGTAGAAGAATTGGCTAGTAGTTGCATGCTTCAGATTTTCCAAGAGGAGAACAAGACTGAGACATAAGGGGCAACTTTTAACAGGTTAACTTGTTCTCATCTGGCCTGAAGGGAGTCAGCCAAAGGAAATATGATTTTTCTTTCAATCTTGTGTCTTTACACTTGATTTTATACATGTAAGTCAGAATTCTATAGTTTCTATGCACTTTTTAGAAACCAGAATCCCAGATATTACAGCCATCATTTTCAGACCTTGTTTATACTAGCAGTTAGTTTAGATTGCTCTGTAGAGAATGAACTGTAGGGAGATAGCAGTAAGAACAGAATGACCATTGAAACTTGTTGTATACATTCAGGCCTCGGGTGTTGCTGATTTGGACTGGGGCTTTGGAGTGGAAAGCTAGAAGAAGTAGAGGCATTGAAGGTCTATATTTGGTTGCGCCAATAGGACTTGCTATGTACCTACCTGATGTGTAGGCTTGTGAGTATGAGTGAGTTTGTGAATGAACATACACTTGATTGTTGAGGGTGAAGGGTATGTCAAGAAATGAAGCAACAGGAGAATATGAAGTATATGAAGCAACAGGAGAAATCCAGCATAACTTCTGTTTTTTGGTTTGAACAATAAAACAGAAGAACAGGTCTATAAAAAATACCAATCTTGTGTACAGTTTGATCAGAAGTCCAAACTTCTAGTAGGTCTAAAAGTAATATTGTCATTAAAATAGATTCTTCTGGAATTGTCTTAACATGGAAAGATCGAAAACGGAAAGATATTTTCACTTTCAATTTCAGAGCTGTCAATCTTACATCTTTCTTGAACACTAGAATTATTTTTCTTAAAGAAGTTTATGATCGTCATGCTCTAAATGATCTCTAAAAGTAATTTAAAAACTTTTTATGATAAATTATTCTTGATATAGGATGAAAAGAAATCAGCCCTTTTTTTCTTTGAAATAATGAGAGCAAAGGTACTGTCTTAATGAAATGATGTTCTTCCAAGCCTTGGTGATTGTCTTTTAATTTCAAAGAGTCTGGAAAAGAAAGTGACAGCTGATAACATTTGGAAATGTGGGAGGGATAATGGAATCCTGCGCTTAAATCATGTTAAAAGCTTGGCTTGAATCTTTGGAAGTTTAGTAATTTATAGGAAGTGATCAAAATCCAGCTTAATCTGATGAAAGGAGGATAGACTAGGTAGACATTGGAACAGGCAGAGATTATGAGAATAATAATAAAAAAAAGAACAAATGATTCAGTTAAGCAAAATGTATGGGCTTATTTCTTAAAGCAGTTTCTCTGGAGGTAGTTAATAATAGCCTTGCATATTGACCAATTGTCTCTATCAGCTCATTTAACACTATCTCCTGAAGACAAAATTTGGTACATTTTTGTCTTTTATTAGCCTTATAAATGTCTTGAATAATATTTCCCTCTAAGCCAATCCTGAGTAATGGGCAAAGTAATTGGTAAGCACTGTTTGATAGAAAACGCAGGAGTAAGCATCTAGCATATTATATATTATATCCATTCAAATGTTTCAGATGATTTGCATTTTGTAGAATGGAATAATTTATTCTTTGCACCTGACATCTCATTTTTGATGATCCATTTGTATTCTATTATCATCTATGTAAGACTTAAAAAAAAAAACATAGTATGAACTTTAGTTCAGTTGTCACAATACAACTTCATTTGCATGGATCTTATTTTAAATTTAATTTAAATGAATTAGTTTAGGATGACTAAAAAACTATTACCTGGACATTCTGTTCGATTTATTGATTTCTCTAACTTAAATGTACTGTTTAATACAGATTGCTCACATAGAGAGCAAATAGGCATTATGAAGTTGTTTCAAACTGGTTTTATTAAATTGGATATAAGTTGGAAAAGCATGTTTCTGTCACTATTTAAGCAGTCAGCAAATTCTCAGGATACCTTTGGTCTATTTGTGGGATAGATCACATAAGAGATGCCTTAACTGACTCTGCTATCTGTACACCTCTTTCAGGATACTTTTCCTGTGGCAAATATGCGATTGTGTTACTTTATTGCTCAAACATCTCTAAGGCTTTATCACCAACTAAATGAAACCGAGATTGGGCTCTACTTGGGCCTTCTCCATGCTAGTCATCTATATTTGCTTCTCATCCTGCCTTTCCTCGACTTTGTATCAAACTGAGTTACATTTCCAGAAAAATGGCGTCCTCTATCTCATCTCCAGGAAACGCATCCTCTTCTCCACGCTTCTGGTCATCATCTTTCTAGATCTTACCCATGATATAGCATATACTTTTCTTCTCCCACTGATGGTATTCAGAGCTAGGGAGAGAAAAAAACAAGGGATTTTAAGTCTAACAGACCCAGGTCTGAGGGCTGCCTACAGATTGAGTGACACATTAACATTTTTAGGCATAGCTTCCTCATCTGTAGAAGGTAATAGAGTACTAAACAATTGTTTTGGGGACTAAATGAGGTAAAATACATAAAATATACATAATCCCTGGAATATAGTGGGCACTGCTTAATAAAATCAATTCCCTGCTTTTAAACAAATTGTTCTCAACTGCTTCACTCCCACACTGGAAATAAGATCTCCTCTTCTAAGCTGTTATGGCACTTTATTTAAATTTGTTTCATATTCTTACAGTTTTCTAACTATTGGAATAAATAAATAAATATCTCTACTAGGCTGCAAATTCCTTAAAACTATGAATGCCTTATGTCTTTCTGTAATCTCTGCAGTGCCAAACAAAAATCTCTTTTATGTGAAAATGAGTCTTTAGTGACTGGAAAGATAATTGAGTGAATGACAACTGCTCTCAGGAGGGGCTCTAAGCACTTGAATAAATATTTTTTAAAAGAATGCAAAAAATCTCCCCAATCATTTTCATATTGATTACATGTTAAAATTATAACATTTTAAATATATTATTTAATAAAACATTATTAAAGTTAATTTACCCTTTTGTACCTTTAAATGTACCTTTTAGAATATTTACAGTTACATATATATCTCCCATTTTATTTATGTTATACAGCTCTGTTCTGGAATCTCAGCAGTAACATTACTCAATGAACACATCAGCTCTCAAACAAACCTGTTATTGACTTGAAAATTTACTAATTGCTAATTGCTAATAGATATTAGCTTATGTATTATGTAGATTACTAGGTAAATGGATGGATGAACAAATGTACAGATGGAAGAACAAATAGATGGAATAAAAGATCAATGAAGGCACAGACTGTATATGTCTCATGCATTTAGGTATCCTTGGCATCTAGCATGTTCTGTATATTAGTATTATCTAAAAACTTTGATTTCCTAGTATATCCAGTTAGTCTGTGACTAATGGCTTGCCTTATACCCATAAATGTATATAATTATCTCTGTCTTATGGTGCAGATAGTGAAAACTTAGAAAAGTTAGTAATTAAGAGGTGCTACTGGGAACTCTCTTTAATTAAAGAGCAATTTTGGATATCTACTTTTTGGACACTTGTGTAATTAGTGAAGTGTCAGCACAAATGTCTCTGTCTTCACTTAGGGCAACTCAATTTATGATACTCAACAATTTGGAAATTCTACAAATCATGGAAAAGGTTTCTATGCTTCATTTGTAAACTTGGGCTTTAGGAGTTTGCAAGCCAACTAACACCAATTTAGTTCCATTTCTAATTCTAGTCTTTTGAGCTCGGACTGAGTGGAACTTAATTTCTGAGTAGATAGAGTACACTATTGGTATGTGTCACATTTTAAGAGGGATATTGCTCTTGTAGTTTTTTGTTGACTCTGAAAATGATTTACCGTAAATGTTCGTTATAAGAATAAGTGAAATATAGAAAGTCTAATACAAACGACAGCAAAAAAATACGTTATTGATACCAGAGACAGCCACTTTAAGTATTTTCATACACAAAGTTCCAGACAGTGGTTCAGTCATATACACATTTAGATTTTATGTATACAATTTTATAAAAATTGGATCAATTGTGTAAGTTTTTTGACTCAACAATATGCTGGAAATATCTTCTTTCCATGTCAACTTGTGGAATTATCACTTTTATGGCAGGGTAATGCTGCAATAAATTAATGCATCATAATATATGTGTCCTGAACCCTAATGATGGGCATGTAGATAGTTTCCCAATTTTTGATAAAAATGACACTGTGATGAAGTGACTCATGCATTCATCTTTGTGCACTGGTATGATTGGCTCTTTAGTAAAAATTCTACATATGGCCGGCCTTGCTGGATCAAGGTGTGATGCAGATAGTAATACATATTGCTAAACTGCCCTCAAAAAAGTTGTATCAATTTGCATTCTGTTTTCGTGCTCCTTAGCAATGCAAATCTAGTTTGTGAAATGAAAGTTATTGGGACAATACGGCTTATTTTTTAGAGTTTGAGTTTTATGCAATCTTGGTACCCATTCTATATATTAGATAATACCAGAAAGACTGACAGATATAAATACTCTTCTGATTGTGATCTCCTAGAGGTTAAATACTTAGATTATTCCTTTGAGATTGAGTGTCTGACTTGGATTTGTACGTTTTTGTAAACTCACCTTTCAACTAGAAGTCTAACTTGTTTTTTATTTGATCTAATATCTCCCTGGATTAACACATGTTCTTCTTAAATGAAAATTGTTGTTTCTATGTACATTGCTGATTTTTCATAGACAGTACAGCAGATGAGGATTATAATTCATTTCTTCATCACCTCAGGGTTAAGTCAAGCTTGATTTTATAGCAATAGGTTTCTGTTATACAATATATTCTCTCTAAGACAGACACAAATAATTAATTTCATGGTTTTGTTCATACCTAGCCCATGCTATTGGGGAAAGTGAATGTTTTGATCCTTCCCTTAACCCCAATAAATTTCTTGAGCACTCACTATGTGCTTGATTGAATATGTAATAAAACCTACAGATCTAAAATAAATTATTATAACCTATTAGCTATACTGTCCTTTGACATCTAAACATATAGACCTAAACTGGAATACTGCTTTTTGGCCAGGCAATAAAGTGTCTGATTAAGCCAAGTATCTTTGTAACCAGATCTCTTTCTAATTTCCTTGAAACTGTATTTGAAATATTATTGAGCAAGACATTTAGAATTTATTAATAGTACATCCAAGGCTGTGATGTAGCCCAATACTTGAAGGCAGTTCCAAAGCTTATCTGCCTTTTTCTCCTCCAGCTCAGAATTAGTCTCGGGAGGAGTGTTTTTGTTCTTGTTTTAATAGGTAAAAAGGAGAACAGATCATCACAAACAATTGTGTTTAAACTCTGTACATATAAATATACTAGATAAGCATTATGTAAGTTTTTTTTTTCTTTTTCAAATTAAGCCTCCAAACTGAACTAGACCTTCTTTCCAGAGAAGTGGAGCAGTGTGCCAATGTTGTCAAGGCACATAATTTTGTGGCCAACAGAGGAAATTTTGAGTCCTGAGCAGCTGCTCTACCGACCATTAAACCAGTTTTTGTGGCCTGTTGCAGTCAGGCTTCTGATTAGATGCTGAAACAGAATGCAACACAGTAGTTACTCTTCTTTCTAATACCTGAACAGAAGGAAGAAATGAACCTAAATTTGGGCCGTCTCTGTCATCTCCTTGCATGCTCATTTTATAAATGAAAAATTAATCCTAAAATGTCAAGCAGTTTAACCAGATTACTATCCTATCCATAAAAATCATTCCACTCTGTCTAGTGGACCCTCTTTTATCTTATGAAATTGTTGAATGATTCTTTTTTTTTTTTTTTT
>CAUYRT010103135.1:0-56778 GCA_963574885.1 Lepilemur ruficaudatus | reverse complement strand
TTGACATTCTCTATTGTAATTTTGTTCCTGTTTATTTTTAAATTTTCTTTTTTGTTTCACTGGAAAGGAAAGATGATGCTGAGTTTTAAACGTTAAAAGTGTACAAGTTGCTTTGTTACAATAAAACTAAATGTGTACACACACACACAAAAAAATTACAATTTTAGAGAAATTTGAGGAAATCTAAAAACTGACCAATACTTGATGATATTAAATAACTATTGATAAGTTTATTTAGGTATGATAATTTATTGTTCTTATGTTTTTAAAAACAGAAACAAATATTTTTTTAAAGTAATCTAGTGAAATATTTATGAATGAAATGTTAGGAAGTCTGGGTTTGTTTCAAAATAATCCAGTGTGTGTGAGAGACAGTGGAAGGGCTATGGATGGAAAAGATTGGCTATGCGTTGGTAATTGTGCCACGACCACAATGGTGGCTGCTTTACATTTCTCAGGAATCTGGGTAATTTAGATCACTCAGATGTCTTGGTGATAGCCTTCAGTACCTCTCACATTGAACATTAGGCACATGGGGATATTTTAATTTAAAATTCAGTTTATAAGTTGTACTAGCCATATTTCAAGTGTTCAATGGCCACACATGGCTAGTGGCTATTATAATGAATAGCACAGATATAGAATATTTTTATTATTATAGATAGTTCTATTGAATAGCTCTCGTCTAATGAATTTCTTTGAACAGTCAATTACTGGTGAAAGTTGATACTTGCGAGCTGTTTTGACAAGCTGCTGAGAGCATAGATTTTATATAATAAATATACTGACTCCAAGGCTTTTAAAATATAGTGAGACTTCTAGCATAAATTTATTCTTCTTAAATTACATGTGAGATTTTACATATGGCAAATTTTTATCAACTGTGGTGAAATGATTATCAGAATAATTACCGTCGCAATTTTACAAAATTTTATATGTGATAGACAAAAGCTATAGAGTTCAGTTAACTTATTCCCGATACCACAGCAAAGAGTGGTAGGCAAGTTGTCATTCTTTCCCTTGATCTTCAGCACTAATCAGGTCAAGACTACTCTCGCCCACAAATGAGATACGATACATATGTAAACACTTTATCACCGTGCATATCATATGATAATGATTTAATAAATGCAAACTACTATTATAATACTATTAGAAATATAATAGTATTTATTATAATAATGCATTATAATACTTTAGAAATTTAATTCATAGGAATTATTCAAATATTTTTAATTAAGCAACTCAAGAAGAAAGTATATATCAAATGTGTTTTGTAAGAAGCAAAAACATAAATATGCCAGCAAGTTTAAATAACATAGGCTACAATTTAAATGAACAAATATCCAGGGTGAGAGAAATAATGAATAATTCAACTAAAATATGTAATTAGGAATGTTGTTAGAGTCTTACACAGATGGCATTGCTAGTTTATAGTGGCTGGTAGGATGTGATATTGTCATCAACTTGGTAAATAATCCTTATATTGCTTACTGTCACAAAGTAAATTTTATCAAATATTCAGTTTGGGGACAGTTTTACTGTTATCATCTTCCATATTTTCTTTTTCTTATTTTTTAAGAAAACTAAATCAACATATTTTGTTTTAGTTCTTGAACACTTCCAAAAAAGAAATTTAATTATGTTAAATTTTTTCCCCAAGAAAATTGCTCTGTACAAATGAAGATGACTCCCTTATTATCAAAAAGTCTTAGACATATATTACTTGTATTACTAATATGGAATATTAAATAACAATGATAAAATTATTTTTAAACCTAAATTTTAATTAATTTACATTTCATGACCTTCTTTTAAGGGAATACTAGATTTGTGACCAGTTATGAAGGAAATAGATTATAGAATATATCTGAAAAACTATTTTTGTGTGACTTTAGTTAAAATAGTAGCCCAGTATTTCTAGAATATAAAATAGAACATTCTTTATTATATTATATACTGTCTCCCATGGCCTTAAAATCAGTCAAAGGAATGAGAAAAGATAGGAATAGATTTAAATGCTGAAAGAATGTCAAATGGTAAAATGCTGATACAATTGTATACTGTTTAATTCCAATACCCATATTCTTTCTTGGGAGAAACATTATAAAATAAGAATATACAAATTACATCAAAATAATGCCTCATAAACATTAAAGATAGTTTTCCTGTTTTACCAGCAATATCATATAGCTTAAATTTTAGCAACAATAAAGAAAAAATGCAGTCAAACATATTAATAGAAGTAGATTATCATTCTACCTCTTGCAATGTAAAAATGAATTTATGTAGACAGAGGTGGTTATGACAATATTCATTACTCATCAGTAATCAGTAATGTTGAAAAAGATAAGAATTTTATCCACATAACGGGGAAATAGAAAAGATTTGATTCCAAACTCAAGTAAAAAAGAGAAGTTTTTACAATGTAAAACATCTGCATTAGGCACGGAGGTTTTAGGACATTACAACCTAATTTATGTCAAAATAAAAAAAAGAAAATCAAATTGGTGTAATAAAATAAATATTAAATATACATATTTCCAATAAATACTAATCATCTCAAACATTTGATATTTCCTGTCATAAAAGTGTTAGTGTATTTTTGAAAGATGATGTAGATCTCTGGGGGGAATAAATATCAAGGGGGAAAAACTTGATTTTAAAGTAATGGAAAGGAAAAAATATTATGTCATTTTTCAATTGGTTGAAATGTGAGAAGTTTTTATTTGATTTTATATATTCCCAGTTGATACTTGTGTTGCTATTTGAAACAATATAACTGATTTGTTTGGAAATATCTTGTTTTCATATTTGAATATAGGATCTTTTAACCATAGAGAATCATGATTCTTATTTAATCTACAAGTACTGTTATATTTTCTACAATACTGCATGATTTAAAAAATGTATGTATCATTATAAAAATCAAAGGTTTTTCTCTGCCTTCATATGTGTAGTCAGTGGCAAAGGCCATTTTCTATCCTTGTAAATGCAATTTTTCTCAAATTCTATTTATTTATCTATTTATTTATTGATTGATTGATTGATTGAGACAGAGTCTCACTCCGTTGTCGGGTTAGAGTGTCACGGTGTCAGCCTAGCTCACAGCAACCTCAAACTCCTGGGCTCAAGCAATCCTACTTCCTCAGTCTCCCGAGTTGCTGGAACTACAGGCATGCGCCACCATGCCTGGCCAATTTTTTATATATATACTTTTAGTTGTCCAGCTAATTTCTTTCTATTTCTTTAGTAGAGACAGGATCTCGCTCTTGCCCAGGCCGGTCTCAAACTCCTGAGCTCAAACAATCTGCCCACCTTGGCCTCCCAGAGTGCTAGGATTATAGGTGTGAGCCACCATGCCCGGCCTCAAATTCTTTTCCTACTCAAAAATATTGTCCAAATTTTCATGCTTTATGAAATACAAAGTAAAGTAATAAGAAGTACTATTCAAATTCAAAATATAAGCAAAAGCAAAATAGACACACACACCCCCTCATTCCTACCTATCTCTCTATCCATCATCCTTCTATTTATTTAAAAATAAGCTGCATTGTTTTTTGTTGGTTTATTGATTTATTTGTTTTTGGGCCACCAATCTGCATTAGTTACATCCCTATTTAGACTTGATTTTTCAGTGTGCCAGGTTATGTTTCTTGGATTTTATCTTTATTTTGTTTTTCCCCTTTTAATCTCTGCTCTTCAAAATCTAGAAATGTAGATTTTAAAAATTGATACATTGTACATATTTATGGGGTATATCATATTGTGATACATGCATACAATATGATCAAATCAGGGTATTTAAGATATCCATTACCTCGAACATTTATCATTTATTTGTGTTGGGAACATTTTAAATATTCTCTTATAGCTATTTTTAAAGAGAAAATAAATTATTGATTTTGATAGTCACCCTACTGTGCTATCAAACACTAAAAATTGTTCTTCTATCTAACTGTTCATGCCCATTAACCAACCTCTCTTTATCCCTTCCTTCTCCATTTTTCTTTATCTATTCATTTAATGATGGACATTTAGGTGGATTCCATATTTTGCCTTTTGTAAATAAGGCCTCAGTAAACATAAGGGTGCAGGTATTCCTTTGACATACTAAGTTCTGTTTCTTTAGAAAAATTCCCAGTAGTGGGATTTCTGGATCTTATGGTACTTCTATTGTTAGTTTTTGATAAATCTCCATACTGTTTCCCATAATGGTTGTACTAACTTTTATTCCCACCAGCAGTGTATGAGGGTTCCCCTTTTTCTGCATACTTGCCATCTTTTGTTATTTTTTGTCTTTTTGATGATAGCCATTCTAACTGGATAAAGATATCTCATTGTGGTTTTGATTTACATTTTCCTGATGATTAGTGATATTGAGCATTTTTTTTCATTTTCCTGTTAGCCATTTGTATTGTATTCTTTTGAGAAATGTCTATTCAGATACTTTACCCACTTTATAATGTGATTATTTGTTTGGTTTCATTTGCTTTTGCTGTCCAGTTGAGCTTCTTGTATATCTGGATATTAGTTTCTTGTCAAATGAATAATTGGCAAATATTTTCACCCATTCAACAGGCTTTCTCTTCATTCTGTTGATTTCCTTTGCTGTGCAGAAGCTCTTAGTTTAACAGAGTCTTGTTTGCTTTTGTTTTTGTTACCTGTGCTTTTTTTTTAGACAAATTTATTGAAGTATAATTTACATTCCATGCCATTACTCCGTTTTAAGTGAACAATTAAATGATTATTAGTAAATTTACCAAGTTGTACAGCTATTCACATAAATCAGTTTTAAAAGATTTCCTTCCTCCTATTAAGACCCTTAATTCCATCCCCCACTACATTTCAAGAATGCTCCTGCCCTTCACAATGCTGTGCTTTTGAAGTCTTAGTCATGAAAATCTTTGCCTACACTAATATCCTTGAGCATCTCCCTGTGTTTTCTTGTAATTGTTTTATAGTGTTTGGGGGTCTTATGTTTAAGTCTTTAATTCATTTTAGTTGATTTTTTTAATATAGTGAGTGAAAGGGGTCTAGTTTTCATTTTTCTGCATATGGATTTCTGGTTTTGCCAGCATCATTTATTGAAAAGACTGTCCTCTGTTCAATGTATGTTCTTGGTAGCTTTGACAAAAATCAGTTGGCTGTAAATATGCAGGTTTACTTCTGGGTTCTCTATTCTCTTGCATAGGTCTTTTTTTTTTTTTTAAATATATCAATAATATGCTGATTTGGTCACTATAGTTTTGTAATACATTTTAAAATATGATACCTCCAGCTTTGCTCCTTTGGCTTAGAATTGCTTTGGCTATTCAGGTTTTTTGGAAGTTCCATATGAAATTTAGGATTTTTTTTCCTATTCTGTGAAGAATTTCATTGGTATTTTGATATGGATTGCATTGAATCTGTGGGTTGCTTTCCATAGTATGGTCATTTTAACAAGATTATTTCTCCTGATCCATCATTTGTATCCTCTTTACTTTTACCACTCCTATTCAACATAGTAATAGAAGGCGTAGCCAGAGAAAGCAGGCAAGAAAGAGAAAGCAATAAAAGGCTTCCAAACTGGAAAAGAGGAAGTCAAATTGTCTGTCCCTCTTTGCCAATGACAGGATCTTACTTATAAACCTAATCAACCAAAAAATTCTTAGAACGTATAAACCAATTCAGTTAAGTTGCAGGATACAAAAGCAATATACAAAAATCAGTAGTATTTCCATACATCAATGATGAAGTAGCTGAAAAAGGTATCAAGAATGCAATTCTATTTATGATAGTTGTAAAAAAAAATTCCTGGGAATAACTTTAACTGAGGAAGTGAAAGACCTGTACAAGTAAAACTAATAAACACAGATGAAAGAAACTGAAGAGGGTACAAAGAAATGAAATTCCATACACTAGATTTAATTCTTAGTTTACTCCTTTGGGTCATTACCATGTGAGTTATTCTCTGCCTTATTTACTCAATGTGTCCATCTTTCCAAAGTTTAATTTCCCTCACTCTTAAGGTCCTTCTCATATTCATTTTGTTTTCCTCCATTTTTTTTTCATTTTCCACATTCTCCTTATAGCTATTAACCTTCTAATTATTGCACATGAAAATTTCTACAAATTAACTTAAAAAATTGAAAACCCAGTAGAAAACAGGTAAACAGTTTGAACAAGCATGGTGTATAAAAATATGAAAATGTACTCAACCTAATTAGTAATCATAGAAATTACAAACTACAAGATCAAGTACACCTCATTATATACCCACTGGATTGATAAATGAAACAAAATATCTGTCAATATAATGTGTTAGTCAGGATGTAAAGTAATAGAAATTCATATATTCCTGGTGAAAATATACATTGGTACAACCACTTTGGAAAAACATTGGCATTACCAGTGAATCTTATATAATTGAATAAATGAGCAGCTATGGGTGTTTTGAGGATAGGTTAGCTACATGCTGCGTGTTATAGGCAAAATTCTAATAATGGAACTTGCAGATTTCCCATCCCAAACTCTGGGACTGTGAATCTAATGAGATATATGGCCATGAATAGTTTACATGACAATATGAACTTTGCAGATGTTATAAAAGTTACTCATTAGATAGCCTTAAAATAGAGATTATTTTAGATTATTTTGTGGGAAAAAATGTAAACATGTGAGTCATTTAAAGAGAAAAACGCTTTCTCCTGCTCATACCAGAAAAAGAATTTACAGAGAGTCAAAGCATGACAAGGGCTCTATGTGCCCTTGCTGTTTTGAAATAGAATGTGCATAGCTTTAAGAAACCAAGAGAAGGCTCTGGCTTGAAGACAGAAAGAAAATGGGAATCTTAGTGATTTAACAACAGGGAACTGAATTCTGCTAATAATTAAAAAGAGTTTGGAAAAGTACTCGGATCTCCAGATTAGAACAAAGATAGCCAACACCTTGATTCCATCCTTGTGTGTCCTTAAGAGGAGAATCCCACCATGCCATCTTTGACTTGTGAACTACAAAGGAGTGAGCTTGTAAATAGGTGTTTTAAACCACTAAGTTTGTGGTTTGTCATACAGATATAGCAAATGCATACAACATGTAAAAAGTACCTTCAAAATCTCAAAGGCTTAACACATAAAAGTGAGTTTCTTAATCTCCCCTCTCTCCAAAAATGAAAAGCTATTATATATTTAGGCATGAGATGCTCTGCTTCACATGGTCACTCCTGGACCAAGATTGGCAGTCTTCACAATCAAGAATATCATAGGCCATAGAATTAAGGGACAATGATAGAGTTAAAAAAACAAAATCATGGGTCCAGAATTGACACATATCACTTCTGTTCACATTTAATGGGTTAGAAGTAGACAAACTGCTTCCAAAAGACTGGAAAGTGTGGTATTCTGAAGAAGGGAAAGAGAACTAGATTAACAATCAGTACTAACACAGTACACCCTTAGGTTCACCTAATAATTGGTTACTCTTTTTCTCACTCATACTACACATTTACCTACAAAAAGGGGTGGCATAATCTAAACCCCATCAGTGGGCTGGTAACCACATTCGAGTGTATGGAAAGACAAAAAAATTCACACCAATTTTATTTACTTACTTCCCACCTTCATTAATGCTCTCAAATTGTCCTGAAGCTGTTCACACATGTAGGAAAGATCTACACTTAATTTAAAATCTAGCTTTAATTTTTTTTTAAGTCATTGTTAAAGGGTGTAAATTCACAAAATAAAATCTTTGCAAGAGGCAGTATAATATATTTACATTTTAACAATGTATGGGAAGGTTACACTCTTGGCTAATCTTTGTCCCGAAATTAGGTTTTAATAAGTCTTGGTTTCTCAAAGCCTTTCTCAATTTTATTCCTTACAATTTAATATCCAAAAGCATCTGACTCTTCCCAAATTGCAAAGAAAAAATTTTTTGTAATTAAAAGAATTATTTTTAATTATTATGGGTATATAATAGGTGTATATATTAATGGGGTATGTGTAATGTTTTGATTCAGGCACACAATGTGTGATCAAATCAGGATAACTTGGATATCCATCACCTGAAGCGTTTATCATTTCTTTGTGTTAGGCACATTCTAACTCCACTCTTTTTGTTATTTTAAAATATACAATAAATTATTGTTGACTATAGTCACCCACTTGTGATATCAAATGCTAGATCTTGTTTATTAAATTGTGTTTTTGTACCAATTAAACATCCCCCCTTTATCTTTTCCTTCCCTGAATTCTTCCCAGCTTCTGGTAACTATCATTCTACTCTATCTCCATGAGTTTAATTGTTTTATCTTCCACATAATGAGTGAAAACATGCAGTTTGTCTTTTTGTGAACAAAATGTTTGGCGTCTCTCTACTCCCATTCATTTCTGTTTGCAAAAAAAAAAAAATTAAAAAAAAAGAAAAGAAAAACCACCAATTCCGCCTAAACTCACAGTTTTTTCTTTTAATACCTTGTCAAATATATCCAATAACAACATATTCAACTAATGTTTTTTATTCCAAAAATGTTCCTTTGAGTCACAAGTTTATTAGGCATATATTAAGTTATCACAATATTAATTAAACTTTTTATTTTGAGGTAATTATAGATTCACACATAGTTGTCAGAAATAATACGAAGATCCCATTACCCTTTAATCTGCTTCCCCTGATATTAACATCTTGAAAAATTATAGTGTAATATCACAACCTACATATTAGCATTGATACAGGTAAAATATAAAACATTTATTTCCATCAGTACAAGGACTCTTCATGTAGTCCTTTTACAGTCACACCACAGCCCCCTCTTCTAGTCCCTCCATAAATCCTTGCAACTATTCGTCTTTCCCCATTTTCTAAAACATTATGATTTCAAGAATGTTATGTAAATGCAATCATATAGTATGTAACCTAGGGAGATTGTTTTTATCACTCAAGATAGTTATATGGCGATTCATTCAGGTTGATGTGGGTGTCAATGGTTCGTTCCTTTCATTACTGAGTGGTATTCTACGGCATGGATGTGCCACGTTTGTTTAACCACCCATCTCTTGAAGGACATCCAGGTTTCTTCCAGTTTGTGGCTATTATTGAATAAAGCTGTTATAACATTTGTGTACAGGATTTTATGAGAACATAAGTCTTAATTTCTCTGGGATAAATGCCCAGGAGTGCAATTGCTGGGTCATATGGTAATTGCAACATTAGTTTTTTTAGAAAATGCCAGTTTTTTTCTTGACAGTGAATATAACATTTGACATGCCCACCAGTTTTATATGAGTGATCCAGTTTCTCCACATTTTTTCCACTATTTGGCATCATAATTATTTTCTATCTTAGCCATTCTGATAGGTGTGTAGAAGTATCACATTGTTGTTTAAATTTAAATTTCCTTGATCATCAGTGATTTTGATCATTTTATGTCCTTATTTGCATTTATATATATTTTTTCAGTAAAATGTCTCTTTATGTCTTTTCCCATAGTTCAATTATTTGTGTTACTGATTTTGTGTTGCAGATTCTTTGTATATTATAGACACTTGTGCTTTGTTGGATACATTGTTTGCGAATATTTTCACCCACTTTATATTGCCTTTTAAGCTTCTTAACAGGTTCTTTTGCAGAAAAAATCAGTTAATGAAGTTCAAATGATGATTTTTTCTTTTTATGGATAGTAGTTGTGATGTCATATTCTAGTATTCATTCTCAAGTTTGATATTCCAAAGATTTTCTCCGATGTTTGTGTTAAAGTTTGTTGTTGTTCATACATGTACATATATATGCATATCTATATATCTATGTCTATATATCTATATTTATCTCTCCAAGATCTACTTTCAGTTAATTTACATATAAAGTGTGAAGCTTAAGTTGAGAATATTTTTGTCTCCTTAAAATTCTACCTATGAATGTTTCATTATTTCAACAACATTTGTTGAAAAGCTTATCTTTCCTCCCTTGAATGCATTTGCACCTAAATTCGGTCAGGTATAATTGTGTGAGTCTATCTCTGAGCTTCCTATTTTTGTTCCGTTGATTTATGTGTATAACTCTCTATCAGTACTACATGGTCTTAACTGATGTGGCTGTGTAATAAGTCTTGAAATCAAGTAGAATTGTTCCTCAGTTTTATTTACCTTTTTTAAAAGTCATTTTAGCTACTCTAGTTTCTATGTATTTCCATATAAATTTTAGAATAATCATCTCTACAGCTACAAAAAACCTCTCTGAAGTTTTAATAGAAATTGTCAAATTTACGTATATCAATTTGAAAAGTATGACATCTTTATTGTGTTGAATCTTCCAATCCATGAGTGCCATATATCTCTACATTTAAATTTTCTTTCTTTTCTTTCTGAAGTGATTTGAAGTGATAAGTCCTGTATATGATTTTTTCCCCCTTAGATTTATACCTAAATATTTCAAGTGATTATAAGTGGTATTGCATTTTTAATTTATGTATCCATTGTGTTTATTGGAAGTATTACAGATTTTATTGATGTTTGTTCATTATATGATAAACATATTAGTTTATACATTTTTATGTTTGTCCTGTTACTTTGAAAAACTCAATAACAAATTCTAGGATCGCTGTAGATCTTTGGGATTTTCTATGTGGAAAATCATGCTACCTTCAAATAGAAAGTATTTTATTTCTTCTTTTCTAATTTGAATATTTTTTATTTCCTTTTCTTGCCTTAGTGCATTAGTTAAAACTTCTAGCACTGTGTTAAATAAGCTGGCTGAGCATGAACAAATTTCCTTATTCCTGCTATTAAGAGGAGAATATTCAGTCTTTCACCATTAAGTATAATATTTGCTCTAGGTTTCCGGTAGATATTCCTTATTGAGTTGAAAATGTTTGCCTTTATTTCTATTTTTCTGAGACTTTTTATATGAATTGTTAAATTTTGTTAATGATTTTCTGCACCATTTGATATGATTACATAATTTTTCTTTGTCCATTTTCTATGGTGAAATACAGTGATTAATATTTGAATACTGAACCAAACTGTCATCTTTCACATAAACACAATTTAGGCAAGATGTACAAATATTATATATATTTTTGAATTATCTTTCCTAATATTTTTAAAGAACTTCTTGTTCTTATATTTATGAAGGATATTAGTCTGTACATTTATTTTTTGTACTACATCTGGCAGATGTTTGTATCGTCATAATACTAGCTTCATAAAATAAATTGGGAATGATGAATTCTTCTATTTGTTAGAAGAACTTGTGTATAACTGATGTTAATTCACCTTTGATCACTTAGGAGAATTTTCCAGTGAAATTATCTGGGCCTAGAAATTACTATTTGAGTAATATTTAAATTATGAACTCAATTTCATTAACAGTCATAGGGCTTTTCAAGTAGCCTATTTCATATAAAGAGAATTTTTGTAGTTTGTGTTTTTCAATTGATCAATTTTACTTAAGGTGTCAAATTTGTGTGTGTAGAATTTTTCATAGTACTCTCTAATTATCTTTTTGATGTCTGCAAAGTCTGTAGTAATATCTCCTGTCTAATTCACTGAATTTATAAATTGTCTTCTTTTTTGTCATGTTGCTACAATTTTGAGAATTTCGTTGATCTTTCCAAAGAAGTAGCTCTTTGTTTCAATAACTTTTTCATTCAATTTCTGTTCATTATTCTTTCTTTTATTCTGCTTCCTTTGAGCTTATCTTGCTCTTCTTTTTCAAAGTTCTTGATATAGAAGCTTAGAATATTGATTTGAGAATTTTCTTGTTTTTCATGTATGCATTTAATGGTATTAATATAAATTTCCCTCTCATCACCACTTAGCTTTGCTCCTAAAATTTTGATATGTTGTATTATCATATTCATTCAGCTCAATGTATGTTTTTTTTGTTTCCCTTCAGACTCTGTTTCGAACTTTTACAAATTTACAAATGTATTATTTGGTTACCAACAACTTAAAGATTTTCCTATTATATGAGTGTTATTAATTTCTACTTTGAGTCTATTGTAGTCACAAAGCATTCTCTGTATAAGTTCAATTATTTTGAATTTGTTTTGGTTTCCCTTATGACCTAGGAGCATGTTCTATCTTGGTATATGTTTCTTGGACACTTGAAAGAAATATATATTCTGCCATTGGATGAAATATTTTGTAAATGTTGATTAGATCCTGTTGGTTGATGGTGTTGTTGAATTCTCACATATCTTTGCTGATTTTGTCTAGCGTTTCTATTAAATAGTAAGAAAGGGATGTTGATGTCTCCAACTATAATTGCAAATTTGTCTGTTTCTCCTTTCAATTCTGTTTTCGATTTACATATTTAAAGCTCTGTTATTTGCTGCTTACACCTTTAGAAGTGCCTTGTCTTTTTGGCGGCTAGACTCTTTATTCGTTTCATGTCTATCTCTGTCACTAGTAAGTGTATTTGCCCTGATATCTAAGTTTCATGTTAATATGGCCACTCTAGCTTACATTTTAAAATGTTTGTATGATACATCTTTTTCCTTCCTTTTACTTTGAACCTGCATTCATCATTATATTTGAAGTGAGTTTTTAGTAAATGACACTTAGCTTGGTAATGTTTATTCTATCCTGCCAACCCCTGTCTCTTAATTTTATATTTAGAGCATTTAATTTAATTTAATTGCTGATATGGTAGGGCTTAAGTCTGCCAGTTTTGGGAGGCTTTTTTAAAATTTGTTTTCTTTGTTTTTATTTTTTTTCTTTTTCCTGCTTACCTCTGAATTGCATATTTTAGAATTTTATATTGTTTGATCTTATTTTGGGATATATCTCTGTTTAGTTTTTTAGTGTTTGATCTGAGAATTACATTACATATAGATAACTTACCACAGTATCACAGTCTAGTGATGTCATCTTACCAGTTTGAGTGAAGTGTAGAAACCTTCTCTTTACATCTTCATACTCTATTTATCATATAATTTTATTAAATATTTACTCCATATGCATTTAGCACCACATCAGACAGTGTTATAATTTATGTTTCAACTGTCAAACATGATCAAGAAGACTAAAGAGGAAAAGAAACAATGTGAGGAAATACCCAAAACAGGGAACATTTCTGTTGAATCAAGACCACAAAGTGTTCAGAATTGGCCTACATGAATGTCTTTAATTGTTTATCATTCTATTGTGGCTGGTTAGTAGTCTCAATGGAAAGAGGGACAACCCTAGAAAAAGACAGACGTTAGAAGCAAAGAAGGCAGATTGGAGAGAATCATATAATAAAATATAAAATAAAGTACAATTAAGACTCTCACTTATAATAAATAAAAGTAAAACCAAGAAACTTAGTAGCATTTATAAGTATAAGAACAGACTGTTAAAAAACATTCAAGATATCAAAATAATTCTTCAACACTTTGAAGATAATTAAACTTTTTCTATTGTGCTATTTTCATTATTGTCATCATGAGCAGTTGACATTCTTAACTAAAGAAGTTTGTGTACCTGATCTCTGAATCATTGTGATGACTATGTAAGACTATTCAATCCCGAAATAATGGAAAGGCACAGAATCTATTAGGGGGAGACAGATAAATGAAAGGAACAAAATGAATAAACTCTGGATCAGAAAACAGAAAGAGAACACAGAATATCAACAGATACTTAAAAATAGCTGTAAATATATAAAGAATAAAGATTTAATAGTTTCATCATAGTTATTCTTGAAGCATAATTTATTCCATCATTATGAAATCTGTAATGTAAATATTCATTGAGATAATTAGATATTTTTATTATTTCCCTTAACATATTACAAATTAGACATTACTCAAACACTCAAAAATACCTTAACAAATGGAGCAAACTTAAAGGAAAAGGTATGTTACAGAAAATCTATAATACTGAGCAGAAATGAAAAAATATTTTCTTGTGTATATAAATATTGTTTTATATGGATGTTAATCTGTTTGAAACTTCCTTCCTATCAAATATCCCCAGAGATAATTTGATCATTCAGCATCACTTGATAAGAAATGCTTTCTAGATTATAATGGTTATTAATCACTATTTAAGTGACTTGGGAAAATATTATCTGTAAGAAAAGTAATAAGAATTAGAGAATTGTGTACTATTAAATCAAGATACTTCTGTAGAAGTTTAAAAGGCTAGGACAGTCAAAATTAAAGAAAGTAAAGTTAAACTTGCATCAATCATGTCTTAGGCATATTTTTTGTCTGGTGAAGATCTTTTTAAAATTTATTAAATGTGACCATAATAATAATGTAAATACAAAGCAAGAAAAATGAAAGAAAGCTAAATTACAGAAAAACATATATTAATTAGAGCTTGCCAGTTCTGTCTATTATAAATACATGACTTATTACACATATCAGGAACTATTAAAACTCTTAACTACACTATCGATAAAACTTCTTCCCACTCGGAGTTCTTCTTTCTATCTTATACTCAAG
Source organism: Lepilemur ruficaudatus (assembly GCA_963574885.1). Lineage (NCBI taxonomy): Eukaryota > Metazoa > Chordata > Mammalia > Primates > Lepilemuridae > Lepilemur > Lepilemur ruficaudatus. Next base: position 42,368 of record CAUYRT010103135.1, on the reverse strand, counting down.
TAATGTGTATCAATTCAATGTTTATATAGGCCAGAAACCTTATTACCTATATCCTAACTCCATCCATTCTGACATTACACCTGATCTATTCTCATTCTTTTATTCATTTTTTCATTCAATAAATATTTATTGCCTTCTTTGTGTGTGTCAGGCACTATTTCAAGTACTAAAGGTGTAACAAAGAATCAAACAATACAAAGATTTGCTTTCCTGGGACTTAAAATTCACAAATGACTACAGGCTATAAACAAAACAAATATTAATATATAAAATAGAGAAATTGTTAAAAATAATATATCCAAGAAAAATAAAAGAGGAGATACTAGAGTGTCAGAGAGGAAATGGGGTTGTGATTTTAAATTAACTATTCAATGTACATATTACCAAAAAGGTGAAATTTGAGTAAACACTTGCAGATATCTGCAAGAAGAACAACCCAGAGAAAAAGGAACAGCTAATGGAAATAGCCTTAGGTGGTACCATGTCTGTTATTTGAGTAACTATAAGGAAACTTGTGTAGACAGAGGGCAGAATATTAGGTGAAAAGCTGAAGAAGAAAATGCTCAAGTTAAGAAGGGAGAGTGGAGACTGTAACAGAGACTTAATTTACTGTCATGATTTTTGCTTATAATTTGTGACAGGAAGCTATTGTGAAGCTTTGAGCAGAAAAGAATTATGATACTGGCTTAAGTTTCTTTTAGGTTTAATTCTATTTATAACTGACACATGTAATTGTACACATTTATAGGCTACAGTGTGATGTTTCAATGAATGTATACATTGTACAATGATCACATCAAAGTAATTAGCATACCCCTTACTTTAAACATTGATCATTCCTTTCTGTGATAACAATCAAAATCCTTTCATTTAGCTATTTTGAAATATGCCATGCATTATTTTTAGCTATAGTTACAGAACTTCTCTCACTGTGATATTTAGAATAGAAAGTGTGGAAGTAGAGAAACCAGTGAGGAGATTCTTGCAATAATGCCAGTGAGAAATGATGTGTGGTGTTTACCTGGATGGTAGTAATGGAGAAAATGAGAAGTGGTCCAAGTCTGGATATTTGTTGAAAGTATAACTAAAGGACTCCCCTTACAAAATGTATATAGGATATGCAACACAGGGAGCTGTGAAGAATGTCCCTGTGATTTTTTACCTAAGCAACTGGAAAGATTAAATTGAGATAAGAAAGGCTGAAAATAGAATAGGAATGAGTGGTAAAATAAAAAGTCAGGTTTAAAAACTTTTATTATGAAATCTCTACTTTCATTTAGTGAAAATTTTGAATATGCAATTGTATACATGGGCCTGGAGTTTAGGACTAATCTAGAGTTGGACTATAGGACTATATTAAATAAATCGGGCCTTTTTACAGCATAGAGATGGGATTTAAGATTATATAAAATGATTAAACAAGTGAATTTGCCTTCACCCTTGATATCTAATCTAGTCCCTTATCCCTCTACTCTCGACATCCGATTAAGTCTTTCTTTCCTTGCCTTTGATATCTAATCAAGTTTCTCTTCCATTTATCATACTTAACCAAGTTCCTCATAGGAATTTTCTATCGATAGACCATCTCACTCTGCCTGTTGGCTATAAATCTCAAGCTGCCCTGTTACATTAATAATTGAACTCAGTTCTATATTGAAGTATGTCTCTCCTGAGTAGCTTGAATAAAATTTCTCTTGCTATTTTTAATGTGTGTTGTATAATTTTTCTCTTTAATTGTATGGGTACCATGACTTGAATATGATTGCATGATAATTAGACCCTAGGACCTCTCACTCAGAACTCCTTAGGTACACAACTCTGAAGCCACACCACACTGATCCATGGTATAGCTTGAAAGTTTGCCCCCCATTCATATGTTGAAATCTAATCTTCAAAGTGATGGTTTTAGAAGGCGGAGCCTTTGGAAAGGAGTTACATCATGAGAGTGGATTAGTCCCCTTATAAGAAGAGGCCAGCAAGCTAGCTAACTCTTTTTCCACTATGTGAAGATAGAAGAAGCCAGTAGTCTGCAACCAGAAAGGGAGCTCTCACCAGAACCCAATCATGTCAGTTCCCTTATACTTCCAGCCTCCAGAAGGGTGAGAAATAAATTTCCATTGCTTATAAGTCACCCAGTCTATGGTACATTGTTGAAACAGCCCAAATTGACTAAGACAGAATCATTGGTTTAGAACATGGAAAATTCTCATTGATGCCTCATTTGGTTAAATTTTTGTTCTTTGGTATTTAGAGTGCCCTTTCTTTCAAACAAGTAGAGATCTTGCTTCCTTTCTTTTTCTTTGTAGAGATCTCATTTGCATAGATTGCTTTAGGATGTTCTTCCTCTTTTGCTGTTATTTTGGAGCCCCTTTTCCCCATAGGAAATTCTCATTCTTCTCATTCTCCGTCTTTGAAAATTTATGCTAACTCCTCTTGCACTATAGCACTTGACTCTGTCTGCTTCCTTCCCCCTGAGTTTTATTTTATTAAAGATAATTTGGACCCTCAATGGACTCTTTGGAAAACTTAAGATCTCTCTATACTGGCTTATCTAAGACCTGTCCCGTTCCATAACCTCTGCTTCTTTTTCTTCCTTTTTACCATATCTGATCTTTCTTTAGCAACATTGAATACTTTGATTTATTCTCCTTCAAAACGTCTATCTCCTCCATCCCTCTGTTCATCCCTGCCAGACTTTTCCTTCCACTTCTAAACCCTCACCTTCTTACAGTGCTTGAGCGCTAGGCCCCCTTTCCCCATCAGGGGCTCCCAAAGGACCAAAGAACCCCTACTTAGGTTTACTAATTGAGCTAGTATTATATTTATTAAAATTTAAGATAATAAAATTTATAAATGTGATTTTATTTTAATTGAATTATTAATCTGACAAAGTTTGTTTCAACAATAAGCATTTTGTAGATATCTGTTTAAAAATAGTTCCTGTGTTTTTTTGGGTAACTTGCAACTTTAGACCTATGCTAAATTAAGTAATAGAAGTTCATTAAATATCTAGATAATTTCTAAGTAAGAAACTATTAAAACATTCATTACTAAGCATAGGTTTAAATTTATGTTTGTGGTTTCTTATTTTTATATTACATATAGACAGGCTAAATATATTTGGATCTGTTAATACATGTATTCTTTTTGCCTCATAGAAAAATTATATTTTGAGGAAGCATATACTTACACAAATTTTGAGCTAGTATATTCATAAACTGCCAGTTGGCTACAAAATGCTGGTATATGACAGATAGTATACAAATATTTCAATCCTAATTTACTCTGTCAAAATTACCAAAGGTTAAAAATCATGCTCAATATATGTAAATGAAACTACTTGAGTTCTCAGTATGAAATATGACATCAATTACTTTATTATCCCACTAATTCTGCTGCTATCATTTGTTTAGTAGGAATTACGACCATACACCACCTTGAATAGCTAGTGACAGAGTGTCATGAACTTAAGCAGATACTGCTTTGAACAGCATAGAGGTTGAGTATATTAAAATAGAGTATGCTTCCCCTTCCTACTGATACTCCCTTAGAACATGCCATTGTGAGGACACTTTGGCTTTATTTCCAACTTCTAGCATATGTATCTATTGTCCTGGGAGATTTCTGTGCCAGCTGGACCTGTTCTGCCTATGTGCTAAGAGGCCAGAAACACTGGTAATTTAACACTCCTTGGGAGCAATAGTCATGGATGGCTAATTAGAACTAAAATGCATATGCCCCAGTTTCTTGTCCCTCAGGTGAAATAACTCTGAGGCATATGTTTTCCAGAAGGATTCAACTAGCAATCCACAATGATAACATGCTTCACAGCAGAGCTTATGTTTGTTTTGTTCACTGTAGCCTGAGTACCTAGAAAAATGTGTAGCACATAACAGTCACTCAATTAATATAAGCCTTGGCATATAGGAGAAGATAGCATATGGTCAATTAAATGAATTAATTGATTAATTAATTTTATAAAAAATGACATATAAGCCATAAGACAGTAGAAAGACCTAATGGTATGTGTCTGTGAATTCTCTTTAAATTGACTTGGTGTTGTTTTTGTTGTTGTTGCTTGTTGGGGGGTGGCCATGGATGATGCCAACACCAGTTTATAAATGAATCACGGTAATTTTATCATCAATGCTATGGTAAAGAAAATACATATGGAGTCAGTAGTCACTGGAGATTAATCAAACTTACAAATAGTAATAGTTGTAATTAAGTGAATGTGCCTATTTATCCTTGCTTGTCTTAGTATTAAATAGTAAAAGAACAAGATTGAATACCTACCTATTAGTTTTAGACATTCAGTTGCCTAAAGGCAAAGGGTAGAAATAAATGATTTATGAAGGTCTCTTATAGCTCTTTGAGTAAAAGCTTAGCCCAATCCCAATTAAATTAACTGCTAGGAGAAGTTCTATTTTAAAATAGAATTGGTTTATCAGTTACCCATAATTTCTCTTTTAATTCTTTCTATATCTCTGAGGACATGGGGAATAACAAAAACAAACAAAAATATCTACAAAGCCTTGATACCCATATGTAAGATGACATAAAACCTAATTTCGGAATTTTGAAGAACTCTTGCAAATAGGCAGATAAAACCAAATTGAGAAAAAGATAACATAAGCTTTCTTTCATTGCATCTACAAGCTTCACCTCATAAAACAGAATTCTTGATAAAATGCACAGAGATTTTCATGTCCCAACCCCCTCTTCACCTGACTCTACATCTCAATGCTTGGAAACAAATAAACAAACAAGAGTAGAAAACTGGGCAGCCTTGCCTCTATTGTGCAGGTACTACATTTGGAAAAGTCCAAATCCTGTCTTTTTCTTCTCTTCTCCCTGTGTCATTATCTTCATGTAGAGAGGGCAATTTCTTCAAGGAAGACAAGTAGGAGATTATTATCCTACCTTATCTGTGTGGAAAGGGAGGAAAACTAGCAGTGCTGCCTGTCCAGATGAGATTAATACAGTGCATCCAAGAACACATCACCTAATCTTGGTGAATTTTCTTTCTCAATATTTCTCAATCTTTTCTACTCTACTCTTCCCCCACATACAAGCACCTGACCACTGCAGTAATTTCATAATATCCCCACCTCCTTCTGTCTTTCATACTATTTTTTTCCTCAAAGACCTTTTGAAATGCAAATATTAACAGGTAACTCTTTTTTTAAAAAAACACTCAATGGTGTCCTGATGGTTTTAGAAAGAATAAACAAACAAATAAATAAACTAACCTAACTTAGCCTATGAAGACCTGAAGGTCATGTCTCCACCTGTATATTAAGAATCATCTCATGCTTCTTTCCTCTCCTCTGTGTACCTCAGCCATACACACAGGCAGTCTTTCAATTCTCTAAACATGATATCTCCCCTTGTGCCTAATATCATTCCATATTCATTGCTTCTTCAGGGAATTTTCCCTCCCTCATTTTTTAAAATTTAGATCATTCGTTATTCCTTGACCTGTCAGGCCAATGATCACTCTTGGAGAAGACTACCTTGACCATCAAAACACAACAGCCTTTTCTATAATCTTATATTTAAAGTTCTTGAGACAATTATATATTTCTGTGATTATTTGATTATTATATTTTCCTTGCTTCCTTAAACACATACTCCAAGAGATCAGAGACTATGTGTATTTTATTTACCGTTTTCTTTAGTAATGAACACAATGTCCAAACTAGGCAGATGTTCCATACTTATATTTTGAGAGAATGAATAAATGGAAATTATAGGAAAAGCTAAAAGTTTAGTATAATAAATCTGTATTAGGTAAAACTCTGCTAAGACATTTAAAATTATGGACTTCAAGCTTCATTTACAGTTGTAACTCAGAAAAAGAGAATTGTCATCTCAGATATGCAGATAATAGCAGGGACAATGGAAGTTCAAACATGATATCAAAGGCTTATGATTACAAACAACTTATTCAAGGGCAACTTAATGTTCAACATAAACAGTCTGAAGAAAGCTACCACAGAATATTACCCCGCAAGAGCAAAATTCAAGCACACCACTAAAAGTTATCCATTATAGGATCAAGTATTAACTTAAAACATGAGTGAACATTTAGTAAGTTTCAATAAAATAAAATGAAGAATAGCTCTATTAAGCATAAGTAGAAAGTTTCTGGGGTAGAACCAACTCAGGTGACAATATGAAGATTTGAAATGAAAAGAAAGATAAGATAGGGTGGTAAAAATGATGGGTGAGCTAAGGAAGATGACAAGGAAAGTGAACACATAACAGCAATGTAATGGAGAGCTAGTAAAGTACATTTCAAAGTAAGAAAAAGGAAACTGATAGTCATCAACAATCAACATTGTTTTTGAATAAATAAAGCAAATTATGAAAAATATACATATTAGAAAATAGGCACAGAATTATCATTCTGTGAAAGTGATACCATTATCCTAGAGATTTATGTCAAAACTGTGAAGAATCTGAGATTTTACTGAACCTACCACAGTTCCATAGATTCTGGAAAAAGACAAGTAACTCTTGGGTCAGAAACAAAGAACTTATTATTTATAGAATAACATATAGCATGTGCTCCAAGTTTGCATAAGTTCCTTGTGGGATTTGGGGGGTACTTTTACAAGTGTGATGAGGAGAGGCCTAGATAAAAACCGCATACAAAGTGGGTTACAGCTGAGGAAGCCAAAGCTTCGGAAACCCCAATCTTTTAAAGGAAACTTCCAACAAGCCTTCTCAATCTGTGCTCCAGAAAGAGACAATAGGTTTGTTATATTGGAAAGCAAACAAATCAACCTTATACTCTGGAGGGATGCACTGTCTCTATATTAAAAGGCTGGGTGCTATACAAATATCTTTTAAAAGATAGCCTTTTAAAAAAATCTGTAATGCTTCTGCCCCAAAAATGGCCAAAGCCTCCCAAAGCCTCCATGGAAAATTGGCTGTAATGAAACAAACAAACAACAAAACCAAAAAAACCCAAAACCATAACAATTATAAACCTTTTCTGCATATACAGGATAAGAAACACCTAAAAATGCAAATATATATTTTGTTCATAGATTGGAAAGCTCAATATTGTCAACCACACATGGTTGATTATCATATATGTGTCCATGTATGTGTGTCTGTATGCAATACCTATCTATCTATCCATCATCTTTCTCTATCATCTATATATATAAAGAGGAGGATCTCTAGATTAAACCAATAGAAAGCAAAGAGTTATTATACCTTATCTTCTAATTTCACCTGCAGACTTTCACATATAAAAAAATAGGCTGATATAGTTAAGACCTCTTTATGTCAAAAAATCATTAACATAAAAAAATACAATCTGAGAAATAGTTTCATACTATAGGATAAAGTGTCAATGTTATCAATATATCTTATATTATAAACCAATTGGAAAAAGTAATCTCTTAAATTTCTAGTATTACTAAGAAAATTGGCAAAGTCACAAAATTATAATTAATAAAAATATTATAAATGATGGGTTACAAATAAAATAATATTCAATGTTTCTATTAAGCAGAGAGATACAAAATAATATACTACTTTTTAGACTGTAAATTTGGTGAAGATTTAAAAACTCAACAAAACCAGTATTAAGAAAAACATATGTCACTATTTTGTGTTTGGCTAAATGTCAATCAAAACGTCAGGGAGAAAATGTTGAAATATATATGTATCAGTTATATATAGCTGTGTAATACATTCCATCATTTAGGAACAGCTTGACCAGGCAACTCTGGCTCAAGCTCTCCTATAAAGTATTAATCACGTGTCAACCAGAGCTGCAGTAATTTGATGGTTTGACTGCGGCTGACAGATCCACTTTCTAGGTGGCTTATTCACATGGTTGGCAAATTGCTGCTGGAAAGTTGGTTTGTATCCTCCTAGGCCTTTCCATAGATAGGGCTGCTAAAGCATGCTTATGGCATGCAGCTGGCTTCTCTCAGTTTCAGCCAGCAAAAGACCAGCACAGGAGCTCCTACTTCTTTTATGATCTAACCATTACAGTTATATACCATCATTTAGCAATATCTTCTTGCTCACAGAGGTCGGTCCAATTCAGCACTGGAAAGTGCTACACAAGAGCATGAACAGGACAAAGTTAGGATTTTTGAGGGCCATCTTGGAAGGTAGCTATCACAGTCTCCCTTGACCTCTAATAATTCACATCACTTCCACATGTAAGTTACACTAAACCTCTCTTGAAGGCCGGCAAGTGTCTCAGCAAACTACATAATAAGTCCTGAAGTCCAGGATTTATTCATTAAAATCAGATTCAGTCCTGGATGACACTTCTTGGATATAGCTCTTCAATTATAATTCTTTATCTAAACAACTTTTAATAAAACATAAATATTCGCCCCCAGTAATTCCAGCACACAATGTTTCAATAGGTATAGGATAAATGCTTTAAACACGCCTGTTCAAAATGGAGGGAAATGGAGGCACTTAAGAATTCATAATATTTCTGAAAAATGACAAGGGGGCATGTAGGCAGTTCTTTGATATGGGCTCAAAGCCTGGAATGTTATGGCTTTCTAGACTCTTGTTTTCCTTTTCCATAGCAATACACTCTGCTTATAGCTGACTAGGTTTTTCTACCTGAATCCTGCCTGTGGAAGTTTAAGGATTTAAAAGTCTCTGTTGACATTCAGAATAAAAAGGTAATAAGTATCATCATGATGTGAAGGTAGTTCCTCAAAACTCTCATTCTACACCATTCTTTTTCCATATTTACCTTCTTCTTTTTTTTTTTTTTTTATTCTTGGCCTTAATATAAAACTTCAGTTTGTATCTCCCCTGGTTCCAATTTTTTTCTAATATTTCATTTTATAGTTTGAAATTTTGTTACACACTAGCTCAAATCCTTTGTGGATTGAAGAAGGATATAAATCAATAAAATGTAAAACTCAATTTACTCCTTTAAAAAACAAGTCTCTCCATCTTCATCTTTGATTGTCTCTGTGCCCTTCAGTCCAAATTACTAGCAAGTCTGCAGCAAAATTCTCTTAAAAAACGTTGAGTCCTTTATGAATTTGTATCACTCCATTAGAAAAAAAGCCACATTAACAAATCCCTTTAAAAAAATAAGTAGCATCCCACCACCAGGTATATAAATCTGTATCAGTTTTCTATTGCTATGTATCAAATGGCAACAAAACGGAGTTACATAAAGCAACAATATACCACTATTTCTCTCTCACAGTTTCTGTGGGGCACAAACTGTCTGGAAATTTGTACTTCAAGTTACTCATGTTGACTTCATGTGTCTACCAGGGCTGAAGTCATCTGGAGGCTTGAGTGGAGTTGGTAAATCTGCTTCCAAGGTGACTCACTTACATGGCTGGCAGGGTGGTGTCAATAATTTAGTTCCTTTCCATGTGGAATCTCTCTTAAGGAATGCTTGAGTAGTCTCATTATATAGCAGATATTTACTTTCAGGGCAATGGAATTAAGAAACCAAGGTAGAAGATACAACATGGTTTATGATCTATCTGCTGAAGTCCAACACTGTCCCTCTGCAGTAGCTTACTGGTGAGAAAGATCAGTCCTATTTAACATGGAAGATGAACTACGTAAGGGCATGAATACCAGGAAGCAGGGATCACTGAGGGCAATACTGAAGGTTACCTACCTCAATATATCAAGCATCTTTTAAATGTTCATGATATATTTCACATATATTCTTAGGCTTAAAAAGAGATTTAAAATCAATAATTTCTACTTTTTTTTCAAAATTTTATCTTCAAATTCATCAGCTAAACTAAACTTATCAACTAATCTCATAAAATCGCCTCCAGTACTCCTACCCAAATGGAATATATTTCTTATTTTCTGTGACCTTGTATACTCTGTATTTCTTTTGCATCCATTTTATTTATGTATTTATATTTCTCTTCTTATATATGGGCAATGTTGTCTAGCATTTAAACAACACATTCTTTAGCGTCCTAAGTCACTTTAAACTATTGATTTGTCATCATTTATTTCCCAGATCTTGAGAAAATCCTAACAGTTCCTTATTATAGAATTGTGCTTGTGCTTAGTACTATGCCCACAGATCTTTCTACAAAATGAAAATCTTAAATTACATTGAGACAAAAAACGTTTTTCCTTTATTAGTTATCTCAAATCAGCTTAAAGAGTAGGTAGGGCTTAAACTTATTAAGGAATGAAAAATAGAATTGTCCCAAACAAATGAGATGATAGTTTGCCTTCATGATGCTTGCTAAATTTTTCCTTTCAAAGAGCTTCAGTTTTTCTTTGCCTGATAAGAAATGAAACAAAACAAATGAAACAGAAAAGCAAAAGCAAAAGAGAGAGAGAGAGAGAAGGGTACACTGTAAATTGTGTTGTCTCTATTTTGTTTAAATATTCAAATAACTTTTATAATTTAGACAGCTTATCATTATGGTTAAGAATATAGGTAGCTGAGAGTCAGATTGCTTTATTTAGAACCCCAACGCAAATTCTTACTGTATGTGGGATCTAAGGTAGAACTTTTCCTCGCTTTGAAAGGGAATAGTATTATGACCAATTTTGTCAGGCTGTTGATAGCATTAAATAACATCATATACGTAAAGTGTTTATAATGAAACCTGCTGCAAGCACTCAATAAATAGTAATGATTATTATTTTTACTGAAATAGCCACTTTCACTACAACAAGTATACAATTATGAGATATTTACTGAGTCACTTTCTTTTAATATACATTTTTCCATAAAAATAAACACATTTCTTTTTGAAGTAATTAAAATCTTTATTTCACAGTTTATTTTCTGATAGATTTCTTTTTGCTAAAGGGTTTGACATTAAATCACTTGTTTGCATTTGATTTGGCCACAATAATAGAAAAATGTTGGGATGATTCATTTTGCTTTCTCTCCTTCCCCAGATTTTCACCCCTTGAGACAAGTAATAAACATATGTAAGTATTTTAAAATATGTGTGTGTGTGTGTGTGTATGCTATATTGTTCAAGACATAAGTAAGATAGTCCTTTTGGCTGAATGTCCCTCTATCCAAATTTAATTAGCAGCAAAACAAAATTGTTTCCTAGGCTTCCAACTACCCTGACTAAACCAAAGTTTGATTCTTCATTTTTCCCTAATATTTTTCCCATATGTACTAAATATTGACTTTACCATTTTAACATGTACCATGAGAGAACTGGTGTTAGCCTGTCACTAAAGCACAGACTGATTTAATATGATGGTAACAATTTATTCCTCTGGGCTTCTGTTAGGGAGCACTGAGTTTTTCAAATTGACTACTGCTGAGAGAAAGCTGCTTTTAGGGATTGCATCAAACTATATAGCTCCTGCACAGCAAAGGAAACAACAGAATAAAGAGACAACCTACAGAATGGGAGAAAATATTTACCAACAATATATCTGATAAGGGGTTAATATCCAAAATATATAAGGAACTCAGACAAATGAAATAGCAAGGAAGCAACTAACTCAAAAACAAACAAACAAACAAAAAGAAAACAGGCAAAGGACCTGAATAAACATTTCTTTAAAAAAGACATACAAATGGCCAACAGGGAATGAAGAGGTATTAGTCAAAGGGTGCAGAGTTTCAGTTAGAATGAATAAGTTCTTGAAATCTATTGTACAGCAATGGTAACTATGATTATTATAATAGCAATGCATTGTAAGCTTAAAATTTCCTAAAAGAATAGATTTTAAATGTTTTCACCACTAAATATGAAAAGTATCTGAGGTGATGGACATGTTAATTAGCTTGATTTAATAATTTCACAATGTATGCATATATCAAAATATCATGTTTTACACTACAAATATATACAATTTTTATTTGTCAACTATACCTCAATAAATCTGGGTTTAATAAAAAAGAAAATTGATCTTAAAGATTAAATTTACTTTTCTTAAATTTTAAGCCAAAATATTAATCTTTCTTTATAAAAATAGGATTTATTTAAACATGCTGTTATGGAAGTATCTTAAAACAAACTTCAAAAATGACTAGTTTTGAAAGAGATTACAGATATCAAAGTCTAGATGTAGAATGTCATCAGACCAATGGCTTCTGAATTTGCATGAATTTTCATGAATTCATGATAGCTCAAACTCAGATCTCTATGTTGAGGGTTGAGAATCTTTTTAAATTTTTGAATTTTGTTTTCCTTTTCCTTTCTCTCTCTCTCTCTCAAAAATTTTTAATGGAAAGGAAATTAATTAAACTTATACAAATAAATACAACAATCAGAGACTGACATGCTTACATGACAATGTCCATTCCTCCTTCTATAGGTATACTTACATAAAAAGGCTTATTTATAAGAATGGCTCCTCTGAACAATTAAATACATGATTCAATTATCTAATTGCCTCATCAACTGCAGGGATAATATACTTTCAAAAGAAGTAAAGTGCTGGTGCCCCTGGATCAGCCTGCCGCCTCATTGAATGAAGACTGTTGACTGTTCTAAATCAGTGATTCTCAAAGTGTGGTACCAGGAACAACAGCATCAGCATCACCTGGAAACAACTTGTTAGAAATGAAAATTCCTGGATCTAATGGAGACCGTGTGAACTACAAGTGCTGGAATTCAAGGCCAGCATCCTGTCTTCTTATTTTTTTTATTTTTTGAGACACAGTCTCCCTCTGTTGCCTGGGCTAGAGTGCAGTGGTGTCATCATAGCTCACTGCAACCTCAAACTCCTGGGAGCAAGTGATACTCCTGCCTCAGCCTCCAAGAGTAGCTGGAACGATAGGCATGTGCCACCATGCCCAGCTAATTTTTCTGTTTTTAGTAAAGACCGAGATCTCACTCTGGCTCAGGCTGGACTTGAACTCCTGAGCTCAAGCGATCCTCCCGGCTTAGCCTCCCAGAGTGCCAGGATGACAGGCATGAGCCACCACATCCAGCCTATTCTGTCTTTTATAACCTCCTCTGATGATCCTGATGAGCACTGAAGTTAATTTGTTTACTAGGTTTAGTGGGAGTAAGAGAATTCTTCTAGTCTATAAAATTTTAAGGTAAATTAATCATTTCTTTATTGTATATATGTTAATTTTATAATATAAATCTCAACTGACAATAATTGTTCTTAATACTCATAAATTGCTGTTTTTTTATTTTACCATATAAATTATTCTACTTAAGATTTATTTAATTTATTGTCATTAATAGTGTTTGATTTAATTCATTTGAATTTCATATTTTGTTACTAAAGTACACAGATTTCTTCAATGTGAAGATATCTCAATTCTCTTTCATCCAGTATGCTTTATTAGACAGTCCAAGATAATTTTTCTCACTAGAGAAAGAAAACAAAATAAAGCAAAACAAACAAAACAATTCTAGCCCCAACAAGCTTCTGTTGTAAATTCAAAATGAAGGTAAGTTTTGGTGACCTTACATAGTTATACAATTGTGATAGTTATATATAGAGATATATATAGTTACGTATGTAGATATAGATGTCTCAATTTTTTTAATTCTAGTTGTTTATAACTCTAAAGTGATGCTAACTGGCAAGCATTACTATCATTTGTTGATGGCCCTGTTGATGGCAGATTTGGCTATATTTGCCCTTGAGAGAATATTCATTCCTATATATAGAAACTCATGGAGAAATATGTGTGTGTGTGTGCGTGTGTGTGTGTGTCTATATATATTAGAGTTCTTACTGCAAGTCAAGCACTAACCTTCCCTTTGTGGAAGTTACTTTCTGTTGTGGAAAGGATAGATAATAACAGATAGATAATAAATAAATAATAATAGGTAGATCTATTAGATAGATAATAATAGATAATAAAAGCAAATAGATGAAAGTGACCAATTGCAGGAGGAGTTTGTCTATTTTGGGTGAAGTTAGGCAGACCACTTGCATGATGTGACACCTAGGCAGAAACCTAAAAAAGTGAATATGAAAGCTCTGCAGGTAACTGGAAAAGAGTCAGGGCTGGCTGCATATAGCCTGGGACATGGGGTCGTATCAACCTATCTTCATATTCTGATCCTATGTTTTTATGAACTGTCTGTTACCAGGAATGGTTACTTAAATTATTTGAATCTTAGTATACCTAAATCCCAAAACTGTGCTATGAATATGTATTTTAAATGTTGTTATAAAGATTAAAACAATCTAAATATATTAATTGGGAAACAGTGCCTGAATATAGTAAGCATTCCAAAATATCAGTTCTATGTATTGCATTTTTACATTCTGAATATTCTAAGCTGCTTTAGAGCTTTACAATATCAAATACACCCATCTTTCTTTTTATTTCATTCACTTCAATTTATCCAGCATCAACATTTAACACTGTGTAAGTGGCCCAGCCACTTTTATAAACACACACCTTATACACATTTCGAGCATAACCTTGGAACTGCTTGTACTTTCTTTTCAGCACACCAAAGTTGGGACATTTACAATTCATATTATCACAAAGTCATTTCATGTCTATATACAGCCCCTGACATTTTGTACAATACATATTAGTCCTTGAAACCAATGCATGGTAGCAACATAAATATTTTCAGAAGCAAATATGATTTGAATTTGTTTTTGTCCACACACTAAACCTCCACCTTTGTGGCCTCATTGTATATTACAAACAAAAATTTCCTTGACTTGTTTGACAAATAGCTTGATACTATATATACTGGAGGTGTTCCAGAGTGGTTTGAATATTGCTTACACTTTCTCAATAGCATGTTTTTTAGTAGGGAAAAATATAAAATAAAAAATGTCTCAGCTGCCCTGAGATGGTAACAGCACCAAAAAGCAGGATATGGTTAAAACTAAAGTGAGATGAATTTAGCATCTTTCTCACCGCGTTATTATTTAATATTCTTTGTTTTCCTATTTTAGAGCATTAGGTAAATGTGGTATACACATAGTCCCATATTGTTGCAGAATAAGAAAACCCATTCTTTATATTGTCAGTGTGCATAAATGAATTAGAATGTACAGTCTTGTGATGATAGTCACGTGTTCATAGATTATAGAGTCGTCATAGCATAGAGTAGGAGAAGAACACATTTGGAAAATAAAATGACAAGGTATGTAAAATGCCCAGGTTCTTGAATCTAGTAATTCTACGTCTTAAGATTTATCCTAAAGAAATAGCTTATAAAATAAGAATAAATATATGCTTATATGCTTAAAATAGCTTGAATATTTGTTACAGGATGAATATACCTCATCAAAAGTGCTTGTAACCAGAAGTGTTTTAGATTTTAGAGTTTTTTGGATTTTGAAATATTCACATATACATAATGAGATATCTTGGGGATGAAACCCAAATCTAAATACAAATTCATTTATGTTTTGTATACATCTTATACACATAGACTGAAGGTAATTTTATAAAATGTTTTCAATAATTTTATGCATGAAACAAAGTTTATGTATTTGGAACCATCCAAAAGCAAAGGTGTCACTATCTCAGGCACACCTGTGTGGACAATCTGTGGTTGTTGGGCACCACCATCATTCCTGACTCTGAATTTGTATGCTACTGATAAGCAATCATTTTCCTATAGTTATTCACATGTAAATACTTAACTGTAAAAATATGACACAGCATTAATATAATGAAAAATTAATGTTTTCTTAATAACTAACCAGCATAATAGTGTCACCAGAATACCTGTATCAGATGTTAAACAACAAGAATAATCGTGGCTTTCCTTATCTACCTATGAAGCTGTGTTTTGATTAAAACATTACTGTTCACTGTATTTTATATTTTTGAGGTGAGAAGAAACATCAGAAGCAGTTGATGGATCAAAAAGTGGGTTCTCTTGGGATGAGGAAGCATTCTGCTGAATGGTTTTAAAAATGTTTCCTCAAAAAAGTGCTCAACATCACTAATCATCAGGGAAATGCAAATTAAAACCACCATGAGATATCACCTGACTCCTGTTACGATGGCTTTTTTTAACAAGTCCAAAAACAATAGATGCCAGTGTGGATGCAGAGAGAAAGGAATGCTTATACACTGTTGGTGACACTGCAAGTTAGTATAACCCCTATGGAAAACAGTATAAAGATTTCCCAAAGAACTAAAAGTAGACCTACCATTTGACCCAGCAATCCCACTACTGGGTATCTACCCAAAGGAAAAGAAGTCATTTTATCAAAAAGATACCTGGACACAAATGTTTACTGCAACACAATTCACAATTGCAAAGATGTGAAATCAACCCAATGCCCATGAATACATGAGTGGATTAACAAAATGTGGTATATGTATATCATGGAGTACTGCTTAGCCATAAACAAGGATGAATTATTATCTTTTGCAGCAATTTGGAAGGAAATTGAGTATACTATTCTAAGCAAAATATCTCAAGAATAGAAAAATAAACATCACATGTATTCTCTAATAGATTGGAAGTAACCAATGGGCACACAAGTGCACAGAGGAAAGTAAAAATCATTGGAAATCAAGCAGGGAGTGGGGAAGAGGGGAGGGGAAAAAACACCTAATGGGTACAATGAACATTATTCAGGTGATGGGTGCATTTATAGCCCTGACTCAAGCCATGTATCAGAAACATCTATACCCCCTTTATATTTTGAAATAAAAAATATAAACAAATAAAAAAATATAAAAAAAATAAAATGTTTCCTCCAGAGTCATCTGCCTCATTAAGAATGTCCATTATTAAAAAGTCAGAAAAATAGATGTTGGCATGAATGTGGTAAAAATGGAATGTTTATACACTGTTGATAGGAATGTAAACTAGTACAATCTCTATAGAAAACAATATGGAGATTCCTCAAAGACCTAAAGGTAGATCTACCATTCAATCCAGCAGTCTCACTACTGGGTATCTACCCAGAGGAAAAGAAATCCTTTTGTGAAAAAAGATATCTGCACCTGAATGTTTATTGCAGCATAATTCACAATTGCAAAGATATGGAATCAACTTACGAGTGGATAAAGAAAATGTGGGGCCATGTACACACACACACACACACACACACAAACACACACACTATAGTGTAATACTCAACCATAAGAAGCAATGAAATAATGTCTTTTGCAGCAATGTGGCTGGAACTGGAGGCCATTATCTTAAGTGAAATATTTCAGGAATGAAAAAACAAATACATGTTCTCTCTTATAAGTGGGAGCTAAACAATGTGTATATATGGTTGTAAAGTTGTGTAGTGGACATTTAAAACTAAGAAAAGGAGGTTGGAAGGGGAGTGAGGGATAAAAATATGCCATATCAGGTACAATGTATAGCATTCTGGTGATACGTACACTAAAAACCCTACCTTCAGCATTATGAAATTCATCCACCTAACAAAATCACTTGCACCCCACAAGTCTATTGAAATAAAAATAGAATGGTTTTTGTCTTAGAATTTTCTCTTTGATTTTATAAAATGACATATTCTCTTTTTTAATTTTTTAAAAAACATTTCACAAATGCATAATAGTTACATATATTCATGAGATACATATATTTTCATACAAGCATAAAATGTGTAATGATCACATCTGGGTAACTGGGATATCCATCACCCCAAACATTTGTCATTTCTTTGTGTTGGGGACTTTTCAAATCTATTCCTCTAATTATTTTGAAATATGCAATACATTATTGTCAACTATAGCTACTCTACTGGGCTACCAGACACTAGATCTTATTCCTTCTATGTAACTGTATATTTTTACCTATTTGCAACCCATTTTTATCCCCTCCTGCTAAATAATCTTCCACAGAAAGACAAATGTCACATGTTCTCACTCCTATGTGGAAGCTAGAAAAGTTGATTTTATGGAGGTAGTGAATATCATGATGGTTACCAGAGGCTGACATTATTTCTTATTCTCGTATTAATGCACACTGTTTTAATCCTTTAATAAGCCTGTCACACATTTTTAGCATGTCATCTATAGGTACTCTTTCTGCAGTGTTAACAATGTCATCTTCATCATCATTACTATCATGATCACCTTCATTCAGAATCATTTAGGTTATTTTATCATCTGTCAATGAAGGAACAAGCAGTCTCATTATTAGTGTTTAAAACTTTTCTGTTATCTACTTTTTCCAACTTACTGATGGACTCTGACGGCACGTTTTGCATAGGTAAGGAAGTTAGACACCATTTATTTTCTCACTTGACATACAGATGTTAATCCTTCAAAGTTAACATTTTCTTCATCATCATCAGTGAACATAGAGGCCAGAGGTCGTGCCAGGTATACACAACTGTGTCTTTAGTCACTGCGTTCCAAGCATTGGCAACAGAATATACAGCATACTTCATGCTAAACATTTTTGAAAATCTTCTACATCCATGCCTCTGTCACTGCTGCTAACATACTATTCAATAAAGTATTTACACATTTACTCCTCACTGATCTAAGGATGGCCTGTTCACATGGCTGGATTAATGAAGTCACATTTGTTGAAAAGTACATGCTATAAACATTATTTTTGATGGGAATATCAGCTGGAGGATGTGCAGAAGAATTGTCAAGAAATAACAAAATCTTGCTGTTGTCATCCAGTCCAGCTTCCCCACAATGAACATAAGCCACTGGTATAAAATGTTTGTGAAACCAATCAGAACATATGTCCCTGGTGATCCATGCATCTTGTTAGAATAAAGGACTGATAAGCAATTCATTTCTTGAAACCAGTGAGGATGCAAGCTTTTGCTTATCACAGCAAGTTTACGCTTAGGCATGTCTGCTGCACTGGCATATCCCAGCATAGTTATTCTGTTCCTTGTGTCCTTAATTCCCATAAGGCCTGTCTCATCATCTGTAATCAGTGTCTTTCTGGGGCAGTATCACCAAAATGGTGATGTTTTATCATCATTAAAGACTTGTTCTGGCATCAAATTTTCCTTAGCAATAACTCTGGCAAACTCATCAATGAATTACTCTACTACTTCATGCTTAGTAGATGCTTTCACCACAAATCTTTAAAAATGAAATGCCATGTATTTTCTTAAATTTCTGCAACCAGCCTGTTGGATAGTCATCATGGTTTCTTCAATTTCCAGTTCATCGTGACAGACCTTTGCTTATTCCATGATCAGCACACCATTAAGTGGCTTGTGTTACTGCAATGCTGATGGATCTTGTCTTTTAGTATATGATTGAGATTTTCATTTTTAGCTTTATGCAGTTTTTTTTTCTATTTTTCATTAACTTCTGTTCATCACTTTTGGCCCAGAACTTTGACAGTTTATCCTTCTGTTTATTCAGATCATATATGGTGGTCATTCTAATACCATAGTCTTCTGCAAGACATTTCACACTTATACTGATGATGTCCATTTTCTTCAACAGCATGACTTTCTGTGCTATAAACATACATACTGCCTCTTTTTCTTATCACTGTTACTCGCAGGGGTATCTACAAGCCTTTTTGACATTTTCAACAATATCTTTAAATCACAAAGTGGAGAATAAACAAACTAACAAAAAACACAGTGAGAAATACATGTAGTTCTTGTCCCCATTATAGAGAACCTGCTGTTAGTGCATTTGACTTGCACATGTGCCATTTTATTACTCTGTGTGGGTGTTCTTTCATAGGTGAATCTGGGCATGCATTGAGGAGAAATATCAGCAGAAGGGGACTAGGACAGTTTTTTTCCCTCTTGGGGATGCTGAATAAACTGTGTGTTACGTACCTGTGTTTTGACTACAACATATTACATGGGGTCACGCGTTGAATTTTCCACTTGTGGCATCATGCCGGCACTCCCAAAGATTTGGATTTTGGAGCACTTAGGATTTTGGATGTTTTAGATTAGGGATGCTCAAACTTTATAGGCCAGAATGTCATTGTTAGAAACCTAGTGATGTTTTAAGAAATAGAATATGGAAATATAGAAATATGGTGTGGCAAGAATACCCTATATAATAGGAGATGGGACTTTGAGTGCTAAGTTGGCCCTTCCCACAGCATAACAACAATAAAACAGTAGCTTCTACAATCATTCCAATGGGCCATTTTCTTATTTTATGTAAATTACATTCAAAACAAATATCAGAGCCTACCTCCAAGTAACTAGGGAGAAAGCAAGGTGCTAAGATGATTATATATTCATTGCCATGTTTGTTTTCTAGTTCAGTAGTAAACATAAGTAAAAGTGACTTTACCTGAGTTTTTTCAAATTTCTCAGAGACATGGCTTTGTATTCTAGTTTATAACATTTGGTGCATACAGCAAGATTGGCAAGAAGATAAAAGTTTACTTTCCAGCCCCCACCCTCTAGTTGAAAGAATTTATCATGTAGCATTTAGAAGCATTTAGGCTATATTCTATGGAAGTCCTTTGTAATTTTATTGGGATATTTTAGTATTAATAGTTGGAAGTTAAGAAAATCCTTTCTCATCAGCTAGGGCAGAGTTAAAGTCTCAAAAGTACAGATGAAAGTGGAGGCATGTGGCAAATAGGAAGTATGGGAGGCCAAGATACCAGCGGGGTGAAGGATGAGGCTGTGAGTTTAGAGGGGTTAGCATTAGTGACTGGACCCATCAGAGCTTTTCATCAGGATGCAGCTGTGGTTGTTCCTAAGAACATGTACCAAAAGCCTAGTCTACTTGTCCCTGGCTCCTTTCCTCTCCATACTCTGTAACCTCATGGCGGTGTAACACCAGAGAAAGGCTGGATTCTAGTGATAGACTTTCTCCTTTCCGCTCAGCTGTATTGAAATATAATTGAAAAATATTTAATAAAAATTGTATATATTTAAGGTGTACAACATGATGCTTATATATATGTATGAAATGACTACCATAATCAAGGTAATAAACACATCTATCAAGACATAATTACTATTTTTCTGTGGCAAGAGCACTTTAAGATCTGCTCTCTTAGCAGATTGCAAATATACAATACAGTATTAGTAATTATAGATACCATATTGTACATTATATTCCAAAAACATATTTATCTTATAACTAAAAGTTTGTATTCTTTGACCAACATCACCCCATCCCTCCCCAACCCCAGACTCTAGAAACCACCATTCTATTCTCTATTTCTATAAGTTCAACGCTTTTGGATTCTACAGATAAGTGAGATCATATAAGTATTGGTCATTCTATGTCTGGTTTATTTCACTTAGCATAATGTCTTATAGGTCGTCTATATTGTTAAAAATAACAGGATTTCCCTCTTTTTATGGCTGAATAATATCCCACTGTATGTATACGCCACTTTTTAATCTATTCATATGTCATGGTCACTTGTTTTTATATGTGGCTATTGTGAATAATGGTGCAATAAACATGGGAGGGCAGATATCTTTTGAGATACTGATTTCATAAAAATGGTGAACAGTTATATAAAAAGGTACTGAAAATCACTGATCATTACGGAAATGAAAATAAAAATCACAATGAGTTATCATCTCATACCTGTTAGGGTGCCTATTATCAAAAAGACAAGAAATATTTTGATACAAGCATACAATGTGAATTAATCAAATCAGGGTAATTGGACCATCTGTCACCTCAGGCATTTAACATTTCTTTGTGTTAGGAATATTCTAATTCCACTCTTTTTGCTATTTGCTCAGATTCTTCCTCAGAGCCTTCAGCTAAGACCCAGTCCAGCTGACAATTTAATTTTAGTCTTCTAAGACCCTGAGCAGAAGACCTAGTTGAAACTGCTTGAGCTTCTAAACTATAGGATTGTGAGATAATAAATGAATGTTGCTTTATGCCACTAAGTTTATGGTAATTTGTTATGTAGCAATAGAAGACTAACACAGCTCATTACAAAAATATCACTGTCTCTCTAAGATCTTAGTAGATCATACACATGTAATTAAGAATGACAATGAGAAATTTATTCTAGAGGTAATGGTGCAGAAGGCAAGCATTGCTGGCTGCCCAGACATGATTTGGATCTTACTGTACGCTGACAGAAGAAATGAATTAGGTATAAGTATTTTCATAAGCCAGGTAAAAAACTGTATATAAAATTCTATATAAAATATTGTAGATTTAGAAATTACACTGTGTTTATTAAATCACTACTTTTCAGGAAAACATTAGCAATAACAATATTTTTAAGTCAGTAGATAATGAAGCAGTCAGATCACAGAAATCTAAATTTTGGAAAGCCCTCACCCCAATATAAAATGCTAAATAAAATATTGTAGATTTAAAAATTCTATTTAGCTTATGGAATCACTGCTTTGTAAGAAATACCTGTAGGTGTGAATATTGTTAAGTCAGGAGATAGAGAAGGGATCAGCTCACCAAAATCTAAATTAGGGAAAGTCCTTACCTCAAAATCAGTGCCTCTAGAACTAACCATGGTCTGAGACATGAGGGAGAAACTTTTGTTGAGTCAAATCACTGAGATTTTTGTAGTTTATCTCCTATAATAGCTGAAGTTTAATAAAAATTTTTCCCTGAGGGAAAAAATCTAGTTAAAATACTCTAAAAAGAGTTAAGTAAGACATGTTTAAATAACACTCTATATAGTACTTGTATTCATTTACTAGTGAGGTGGAATTACACGTACTAAAAATGTACTAACTCAAATCTGACTTTATATTTATAATTTCAATAAGCATTTAAAAACTTTATAAATAAATTTATTGTTTAAATTTTATATCAATGAACTAGCCATAAGAATAAGATAGAAAAAGGAAATATAAAATTACGCAAAGGATTTAACAAAACTTACATGTATATATGTAAGGAAACATAGATTACAACTGATCTTCATGGATAAATGTTTGGATTTATCTTTTTTCCCATATGTCAATAAATCATAACTACATGAAAATTAAAACAAGTATTTTATTAAGATATAAAATAAATTTGTTATTTTTAAAACTCCCAGCTAAATTTAGTCTGGAATAAGGAGTAAGATTATCCTTTAATTCTAAGCATTAACCTTAGAATTTTAGAGAGCATAAAACACAAGTGTCTTTTCTTGGTTTTCCCCTTTAATTCCCAGTGCTCTTGGCCTCTTTATGATGTCACCTATCAACATCACTAATTTGAATTAACATACTTAAGTCCTGGCAAATAAGAGGTGGGGATAATGTCTGTACCAAGATTGTAAGTCAAATTTGTCAAATTTTACGCTTTAAAATAACTGAAATACTCTAGTTAGCTTTATATTTATCCTCTTTAGTGTAAAGGGATGTTTATTTATTATTGTTATGCCATTGATAAGCTAGAGACAGTGTGTTTAAGCAAAAATATATGTTTTGAAGCAACATCAAAAGTTGTTTAAATCCAAGATCAAAATAGATCCAAAATTTTGATGTCTTTTTTTTTATATTATTCTTTTAATGTAAGAATAATGTATTTCTTACATTATTTCTCATCACATTGTATTTTGGGGAATATAAAATAAAATAATTCATGATTCTCAGTCAGAGGATTTTCAGCCCCTTAGGAGCCATTTAGAAATTTCTGGGAACAATTTTTGTGTATGTGACAATGACAGAAAAGTGTTATTGAGCTAGAGAGGGCATAAGTCAGGAGTGTTCATCTTTAGTAGTAAGTAAGGCAGCCATTCCCAAAGAAGACCAACCAAACGCTAATTGTATTCTCCCCTGAGAAATACCGAGTGTACAAAAGTACTTTTTATTTTTATTTATTTTTTTTTCAAAAATCGTAGGGTAATATTTTATTGCAATAATAATGATGATGATGATGATGATGATGATGCATGAATTTTTTTTAAGTGTACAATTAAATGATTTTTAGTGAATTTACCAAGGTGTACAGTTAATCACATGAATCAGTTTTTGAGGAATTCCTTTCCCTATTGAGACCCCTAATTCCACTCCCCCACTACTTTTCAAGCATATCCCACCCCTCCACAGTGACCCCCCACGTCCCTCAGCCTTGGGTCTACCCCCCACCCCCCAATTAATGTAAAGCAGATTATCCAAACTTGAGAAGTACGTTTGATGACAGTAGTTTGCTTATGCTTAATTTATTTTGTGTTTATAAAAGCAGGCAAAGGACACTTTTCTATTACGCATACATTTTTACAGAGGGCATAGAACAAAGATAAAGGAATAGAATTTTGAAATATAAAGAAAAGTGTGGCTGAGTTTTATTTTTCTTTCTTTAACAGTGACTGGGTACTGTTAAAGAATAGACAAAATATAAATCTTGAAAATAAAATAAGCTTTCCATAGGTACCCGTGTCTACTTTGCTATAACATTATTTTAAAGGGCAATTTTTGACAAAGTTTTGAATGCATTTGTTGTGATTGCTTTAGAGGCCAAATGACTTCATGACTGTTGCACAGTAGTAGTAAACTGCATTCTGGCACCTAACATGCCAGAAATACACTGCATGTTAATTATTGCTTTAAAATATTTAAAGCATTGCATAGCGTTCAGAAGACTTTATCATAATGTGTGAAAGCCTATTTTTAGTTTTATGATTCTTTATGGTGTTATTCTAGTGTAATCTCAGAACACTCTTTTTATTTTAGAAAGAAAGTGTGATAGAACTCGTAATCAAATGGTGTCACCATTAGCCAATGCAGCACACACAAAAATCCTTAATAACAAATTAGTGTATTTTTTAGATTCGAGTGACAACTGCCAATTCATTTAATACAGAGAATTTAAGATGCTGAAAATAATTTTTCTTTTCTCTGAATTCTTCTAAGAATGACAGAGCCTTAGTTTTAGACATAATGTTTCTGTGCCCATGGATACCAACTTGAACCTGATAAAGAAAATTTTCCTCATTGAGCTCAGTTCTCTGCTCCCCACTTACTCCTCTTTAATAACTTTGCTCTATTTAAACCTTAACTACCCCACTTAATAGTTTTACCTCTTTTTGTCTTGGCCTCCAACTCAGTCTTTCCATTTCTAATGTTGAATAGAACTAAGACTTGTGAATCAAGTGGGAGATGTTCGCACAAAAATTTGGTATCAGACAGGGTGCCTAAGAATATGGACATTTAAACTTTCAGTGTTAGCTCTCTGATCTCATATCTACTGTATATTTTATATTTTTCTCTCCCTTGAGCAGCATTAATAAAGTCTTCCCTTACTGTCCTGGCCTAGGGATTCACTTTAATCTAGAAAAGTGTTTATCAACCTTGGCACTACTCATGTTTTAGGCCAGAAAACTCTTTTGGGATGGGGAAGGGAGGCGGTCAGAGGCTGAGAGAGGGTTATACAGCATTCTGTGCTTTGTAAGATGCATTTCAAAATGTTTAGCAGCATCCCTGGTCTCTACCCCCTGGATGCCAGTATTATCACATGCATACACACACACACACACACACACACACACAATTGTGATTACCAAAATGTCTTCAAACATGGCAAAATATCCTTGGGGGTGGCAGGTTGAAAATAAACCTATGCTGAGAAAAACTGCTCCAGAAACTGTTAGTGAAAGATAGAAAATTTTACCACACATAGAGCTATTCCTCAGCCAAACAATAACTGTGGGAAGTTGACCTTTGCCTGTACACAAAGACTCCTCGTACGAATACAAGAATGACGCAAGTTGCAGTCAGTCCCTGGAAAACTTTCTACCACATATTTTATGGTCTTATTTTCAGCTTATGTAGAATCCAAAAATCTAAAGTCATCTGGCAATGTATCTGGGGATATTTATACAAACAGGAGGACTGTTGACAATTTACATGAAACTAGGGGAGATATCAGATTGTTTAGAACCCTTGACTTTTTAATTTATTATACATTTTTAAAACACATCCAAGCAGAGATACAGTCACAGGAAAAAGTAAAGGCAGGTGTATTTTGAATTTAGATTAAAACTATTTCAGACTAAAATGAGAAAAAAATAGAAAATACAAAGTTGGTTAAATATTTACTCCTTTAAAAAGCTTTTTATGGTAATAATATAAAAAACATCTTTTGTCTTTTAAGAAAATAAAGTCCCACATATTTCCTACACTGGAATGTAAACTTTTTATTTAGGAAAACACAAACCTAGTTTTCCTTTCTAAGTTGCAAATACAATATACTCCACATTGCTGAAAACGGGATACCTTCTTTACTTCAAAAAACTTACAGATAACTTAAAAAGATTTTAAAATGATTGAACGAATAAGGTCTGAAGTGAAGGTGGAATTGTGGCTTCTATATTCCACTTCATCTTGAGTAATATGAGTTATTAATTACTGTGTTTCTTTACATATATCTAGAGACTTTAATTCAAGCCCTAGTCATAGTGAGAAAAAATATCTTTTTCACTTAATTGTCACATTTTTTTTTCCTCTCCTTAAGGTAAGTCATTAAATTAGATCTCAGTCTTGGGGGACTTAATTTAAAATGATGAAAACATATGTGAAATCGTATAAAATGTTTCAAAATAAAATATTTAAAAAACTAACAAGCGATAAACTTCATTTGTTATGATTTTTAAAATAAAAAATGTCAAATATTGAATCCAAATGCATCTTGATATAGAGAATTTCTTGACTGTCCGAGAGAGGCAAGGAAAGAGATATGCTCTCACCAACAGAGCCAAACTTGAGGGAAAGGGTGGGAAAATGCCATCTAGCCCAAAAGATTAAATTAATTGCTTATGACATATGCAAATTTACATAGTGAGTGGGGACTGTGGTATTTTGATCGCTGCTATTTTGGATTCCTATAAATTCTTCTTAGAAAAAATGTAAGAAATCAAGATTTATTGAATGGTCACTAACCCTAACTTAATCAACCCTAAGAAAAATTAATATATAGAAAATTTTGACCATACCATAAAGTTACATTGTGCCATATTCCAGTCAATCCATCTTGCCTCTCTCTGATAAATGTCTGTTCAATTACTGTAAACTATCTTGCCTAAAATATGTTGAACATATCAGTAATTCATTTTGTTAGATTGTTGAGGAGCATTGCATTACATTAATATACTACAGTTAGTTTATCGATTCTCCTGTTGATGGGCACTTGTTTTTAGTTTTTGGGTTATTGTGAATAAAGCTGCTATAAATATTGTGTTTAAGTCTTTTAATATATTTCTCTTTTTGGTTGTTTTCCTCTTCTTGTTCTTTACTTTCCTGAGGAAAATTTTTATATTTCTTATACAGGTCTTGTATATATTTGAATAGCCTTGTTTTTATGCTATTGCAAATTGTATTATTTTCTTAAATTTATATCTTCCAATTTTCCTGGTATATAGAAGTATAATTAATTTATGTAATTAGACACTGTATTATATAATCTTTTTTTTTTTTTTTTTTTTTTTTTAGACCGTGTCTCCCTCTGTTGCCCGGGCTAGAGTGCCGTGGCGTCAGCCTGGCTCACAGCAACCTCAACTTCCTGGGCTCAAGCAATCCTTCTGCCTCAGCCTCCTGAGTATCTGAGACTACAGGCATGCGCCACCATGCCTGGCTAATTTTCTCTATATATTTTTAGTTGTCCAATTAATTTCTTTCTATTTTTAGTAGAGACGGGGTCTTGCTCTTGTTCAGGCTGGTTACAAACTACTGACCTTGAGCGATCCACCCGCCTTGGCCTCCCAGAGTGCTAGGATTACAGGCATGAGCCACCACGCCCAGCTTATATTATATAATCTTACTGTATCTGCTTATCAGGTCTAATAATTATTCATGTAGATGTCAATGGATATTCTATATATCCAATCATGTCATGTGCAAATAAAGACAATTTTACTTATTCTTTTCCAACCTGATGCTTTTATTTTCTTATGGAACAAAATAGAGTCTGGATTACAATGTTGAATAGACATGGTAGGAGTGAGCATATTTGCCTTATTTCTGATTTATAGGGAAAGACAATCAACATTTACCATTAAGTTTGATTTCAACAGTAGGCATTGTCTAGATATATTTTGTCCATTTGAGGACTATGCTTTCTGTTCCCAGTTTTCTTAGAATTTTGTATTATGAGTGAATGTTACTTCCCTTTTTTGTTAAATTTTAAGAAATTGTGTATCTATGTTAATGGAGGGTATTTATCTGTAATATACAGATAAAATACAGTAAATCTGTAATATACAGTAAAATACAGATATTTATCTGAAAATAAAAACTTGGGAGGTTTGGGTTATCTATATTGGTCTCAAAAATGAGTTGGAACTTATTTTTCCCTCCTCTACACTTTTCTCATACTATTTTCCTAATTTAATAGAGAGATTTAAAACAGTCATTTAATTTTTTTCTAATACAAAGCATTAAAACTATAAATTTTCCTCTATGCACTTTTAGCAGTAGTCAATATTTTTGATATGTGATTGGTCAGTTGCTTCTTAAAATAGATCTGTATTGTGGTTTCTGCTTGACCATTTGTTCTTTAGAAGGAGCTGTTTATTTTTTAAATATTTATGCATTTTCCAGATAATTTTATTATTGCTTTATAATTCAGTAACTTGGTGATCAAAGAATATGCCCTAGAGGTTATACAAGAAATTAATGAATAATTCCTATGTACTATTTTAAAAATGTCAAGTTTATCAGTATTGTTTCACGAAACTGATATTCTTCCTCTTTCAAGGCATTTGGAATACAGCGGTTATTGAGAAGCAAAATTTCTTTAGCAGTGTATAAATGTATATTGGCTGGATCCTAACTTAGAGATTCAGATATAGTGGGGCAAGTAATTTTGGTACATGTACCCTGTTTAGTAAACACTGGGCTGGATAACATATTGTTCAACAAATATTAAATTTTATGCAATTCAAATTTTTATAGAGCAACAAATATGTGCCAAATTTCATGCTGTGGACTTCATTTTTAATCAAGGTATCAAGATACTGTTTTATATGTACTTAATTCTTGATATACGTATTGTCAAAATAAATAAAACATTATATAAGTTTGTGTGTGCATGTACACGTGCACGTGTGTGTGTAAGTTTCAAATTTATTATGATCAACAATGGCTCTATGTCTGTAATATAATGAAACAATATGAAACAATATTTCTTTATCAGGTCTTATGATTGGCCTCCATTACAAATAAATAAATATTAAATTATAAAACTGTCCTTCATGGGAAAAATCATGTTTATATAGTAATAAAAAATGGAAATTTATAAATGAAAAATAATTTGCAACTTAGTTTATTTTTCAGATTTTCTTAGAGAACAAAAACAATGAAATTCCTTATTAATACTTATGGTGCACACTGACATATACACACACACATATATTGAAAGACACACACATATGCCATTTAATAATTTGGAATTGGTGAAATTTTGATTATATTTGAGGACCTCTTTTTGTTTAAGCATAGTGTTTATAAAGTGGTATCTTGTTTCAAATTCAATTACAAGAGAGTATGGAACATGAGGTGGGAAAATAATTCAAACATAGTTTTGTAACTAAAAATGTATATATTTCAAACGAGCAAGTTGCCGAGTTTATATATGTTATATATCTGTTGTATATTTTAAATATATATATATGAATATTTGGTAAAGTGTGGTTTGGTTCTGTTGAAGTTTGAAAATACATTTGATTATCACTACTATCAGGGGGATAATTACATAATAATTGAGCTTTGAGAATGCAAAATATTTCGTTAGTTGTTGGTTGAAAGTGTTTATGTATAGTAATTATCATTAAATACAGTGATTTTGTATAAATTAATGGAAACATTTTCCTTTTATTTTAATAGCCAAAAAATAAACTTTGGAACATATGATAATTACATTCCAGGTAAGAAAGAGTTCAATAACTATTGTAAAATATGCATGATTAATTTTAGAGATAGGTGATTATTATCCTCCATTCAAAGAGAAGAAAGCAAAACAGCCCTGGTATAGAATTAATAATTGACTTTTTATTTCCCAGGGAGCCATTCTCATGGGCTCAGTGAATAACTTTTAAATATATTTTGTTTTGTTTTAAAACCAAGGAAGTTTAAGAAAATAAGTTCAGCAACATAAAGGTGGACATAGTTATATATGAGAAATCATACAATCAGATAATCTTATGGTTGAAAAGCAATGTAGAAATTGTTTTTTTCTTTTTCTTCTTTTATATTTTTCTTTTTTTAATTTCACAATATTACAGGAGTACAAACATTTAAGTCACATATATTGCCTTTGCACTACCCGTCAGAGCTAGAGTGCCCATCCCAGACAGTGCACATCACACCCATTAGATGTGACTATACCCACCCCCTTCCTCCCCCCTACCAACTGCCTTACACCCAATGAATGTTACCTCCATATGCGCACATAAGTGTTGATAAATTAGTACCAACTTGATAGTGAGTACATGTGGTACTTGTTTTTCAATTCTTATGATACTTTGCTTAGAAGAATGGGCTCCAGCTCTATACAGGATAATATAAAAGATACTAGTTCACCATTGATTTTTGTGGCTGAGTAGTACTCCATGGTGTACATGTACCACATTTTATTAATCCACTATGCATTCATGGGCACTTGAATTGTTTCCACATCTTTGCAATTGTGAATTGTGCTGCTATAAACATTTGAGTGCAAACGTCCTTTTTATAGATTGCCTTTTTTTCCTTTGGGTAGATGCCCAGTAATGAGATTGCTGGATCAAATGGTAGTTCTACTTTTAGCTCTTTAATATATTTCCATATTACTTTCCACAGAGGTTGTACTAGTTTGCAATCCCACCAGGGATGTATGAGTGTTCCTATCTCTCTACATCCATGCCAATATTTATTATTTTGAGACTTTTTGATAAAAGCCATTCTCACTGGAGTTAAGTAGTATCTCAGTGTGGTTTTGATTGGCATTTCCCTGATAATTAGGGATGTTGAGCATTTTTTTCATATGTTTGTTGGCCATTAGTCTATCTTCTTTGGAAAGTTTCTCTTCATGTCCTTTACCCACTTTAATTTGGTTATTGGATTTTTTCTTGCTGATCTTCCTGAGATCTATATAAATTCTAGTTATTAGCTCTTTATCAGATGCATAGCATGCAAATATTTTCTTCCATTTATAGCTTGTCTATTAGCTCTAGTGATAGTTTCTTTTGCTGTGCTGAAGCTTTTTAATTTGATCAGTTCCCATTGATCTATTTTTTTTGATGCTGTGATTGCTTTGGTGGTCTTTTTCATCAATTCTTTGCCTAGGCCAATTTCTATGATAGCTTTTCCAACATTTTCCTCTAGAAATATTATGGTATCATGCCTTAGGTTTAAGTCTGTTATCCATTGTGAGTTGATTTTTGTGAGATGTGAGAGGTGTGGATCCTGTTTTAGTCTTCTTCATGTGGCTATCCAATTTTCCCAGCACCATTTATTTAATAGGGATTCTTTCTCTGTTATATGTTTTTGTCCACTTTGTCAAAAATCAGATGGCTACATGATGATGGTTTTATGTCTGGGTTCTCAGTTCTGTTTATTGTTCTATGTCTCTATTCTTATGCCAATAATATGCTGTTTTAGTTACTATAACCTTGTAGTATAGGTTGCAGTCTGGTAAATTGATGCCTCCCAATTTGTTCTTTTTGCTTAAGAGTGCTTTTGCTATATGGGGTCTTTTGTGGCTCTATACAAAGTGTAGGATTATTTTTTCTAGATATGTGAAAAATAATGTTGTATTTAATAGGGATTGCATTGAATCTATAGATCACTTTAGGTAGTACAGACATTTTAACAATGTTGATTCCATCAATCCATGAGCACGGTATGGTTTCCCATCTGTTTTCGTCCTCTGCTATTTTCTTCTTCAGTGTTTCATAGATCTCCCTGTGGAGGTCCTTCATGTCCTAAGATAAATATATTCCTAGGTATTTTTATTTTCTTTATTGCTATTGAGAAAGATATTGAGTTTGTGATTTGGTTCTCAGTTTGACTGTTCTGGTGTACAAAAATGCTATTGATTTGTGTACATTGATTTTGTACCCGAGGCTTTGCTGAACTTATTTATCAATTCCAGTAGTCTCTTGGCAGAATCTTCGGGGTTTTCTAGATATAAGGTCTGCAAAGAGTGATAGTTTGACCTTTTCTGCCCCCGTTTGGATGCCCTTGATTTCCTTCTCTTTTCTAACTGCCCTGGGACTTCCAGCACTATGTCAAATAGAAGTGGTGATAATGGGCAACCTTGTCTAGTACTAATTCTGAGTGAGAATCCTTCCAATTTTTTCCCATTCAGTATGATATTGTCTGTGGTTTAACATACATATATGGGCCTAACTGATATTTACAAACATTCTACCCCAAAACCACCAAACCACATTCCTCTCATCAGCTCACAGGGCATTCTATAAGATTGACCACATCCTAGGCCACAAGATCTTTCTCAAGAAATTTTCAAAAGTAGAAATAACAGGTATCTTCTCAGACCACAGTGGAATAAAATTTGAAATCAACTCCAACAGAAACACTCATCTCTATACAAAGTTATGGAAACTAAAGAACCTACTGCTGAATAATAGGTCAAGGAGGAAATTAAGATGAAAATCAAAGGATTCTTTGAACTAAATTAAAAAGGGGACACAAGTTATCAAAATCTGTGGAATACAGCTAAAGCACCCCTGAGAGAAAAATTCATAATGATAACTGCCTATGTCCAAAAGACAGAAAGATCACAAATCAACAATCTGATGAATCATCTCAAATATCTGGAAAAGGATAAGCAAACCAATCTCAAGCCCAGCAGAAGAAAAGAAATAACAAAAACCAGAGTAGAACTAAATTAAATTGATAATCAAAGAACTATAAGGAAGATTAATAAAACAAAAAGTTGGTTCTTAGAAAAAATAAACAAAATTGATATGCCTCTTGCTAGATTAATGAGAATCAGAAAAGAAAGGACTCTAATAAGCTCAATTAGGAAAGAAAAAGGAGAAATTATAACTGATATCACAGAAATATAAAATATCATCTCTGAATAGTATAAAAATCTCTATGCATATAAACTTGAAAACATGGAGGAAATGAACAGATTCTTTGAAACACACAGCCTCCCTCAGCTCAATCAGGAAGATATAGAATTCCTGAACTGATCAATATCAATTACCTAAATTTAAGCAGTAAAAAAAAAAAAAAACTTTCCTAAAAGAAAAAAGTCCCAGATCCAGTGATTTCTCACCCGAATTCTACCAGACCAACAAAGAAGAACTGGTGTTCATCCTACACAAATTATTCTACAACATCAAGAAGGAAAGAATCCTCCCAACACGTTTTATGAAGCCAATATCACCCTGATACCAAAGCCAGGAAAAGGAACCAACAATAAAAAAAAACAACAGACCGATATCCCTTAAGAATATAGAAGCAAAAATTCCGAATAAAATCCTAGAAAATTGAATTCAGCTGCTCATCAAAAAAATTTTCCATCATGATCAAGTGGGCTTCATCCCAGAGATGGTTCAACATATGCAAATCTATTAATGTAATTCATCACATAAATAGAAGTAAAAACAAAGACCATATGATCCTCTCAATAGACACAGAAAAAGCATTTGACAAAATTCAGCACCCTTTTATGATAATAATGCTTTACAAAGTACGCATAGATGGGACTTACCTCACAATGATAAAAGCTATATATGGCAATGTAGAAATTGGATAAACAACTTCTCAACTGTGTCAACTATCTCTTCTACTACATCCCTGATAGACTGTATCTGGCTTATACGTGTCCAAAAATTTCATTACTAAACAAGGCAGATTTATGTGACTGAATTTCAAGGGCTTCAAATATGTGGTTTTCCCTCATGTATTGAGCTTAGATATGATTTTCCTTCTGTACATTATTTTCTATGGATCCTGATACTGTCTTTAGGAAGCTAACAAGAAAAGTCTATTTTCTCCACACAGTAATACTGCAAATATTTAAATATAGTGATGAACTCGCTCATTGGTCTAATTGGTGACTTAAATATTTTAATTATTTCTATTATAGCTTCAGGTAAACTTATCCTCCCAGTCACCATTCTATAGACTTTTTGTCAATTTTCTTCAAAATATATTCAGGAGATTATATATATATATCTCCCATATCAATGCAGTTCTTGGGTGCATTTACTCTTGTAGCTAGGAAAATGATTACAAACCAAGGAGATCTGAAGCCTAAGCACTTAGATTCAATCATATATTTGCTGAATATTTTATGCCAGACATTGTGCTCAGTATTCTGGGAGTTACAGAAGTGGTTAACATATTTTTGTTCTCAGCAGAATTGTATTCTAACTAAAAGAATAAAGCAAAAACCTAGGCTGGAAGAGATAGATGCAAAATAAAGTAGTAAAACTATTTCTTTTTATTTATATTATAGACTATATTAGTTTGCAAATATTTTATATAGTTATCTGTGCAACTGATCAGAATAGAAAAATAAATTATTTCCTTATACTGATATTTAATAACAGAAAATTTCAAATATTACCAAATATATGAAGCCATAATTTGAATTACTTCTTTGTTCATTTGTATGATATGTATTATGCTTACTACCTTTTCACTTTTGATTGAATTCTAACTATTTATACCAAGTGTATGTTTTTCTTTCTTATTTTAGTCAGTGAACTAAGCAAAAAATCATGGAATCAGCAACACTTTGCCCTGGTTTTTCCGAAACCACAACGGCCAGGAACAAAAAGGAGATCAAAACCTTCTCAAATACGGGACAATGCAGTTACTGTAAGTATTGAAAAAACCATATAAATGTTAGTAATAAGTAATTATTAATTACTTATTAAGAATTAGTTATATGTGTATAGTTATATGTGTTATAGATCAGAGCTCACCAACACAATTTCGGCAGAGATGAGAATATTTTGTATCTTTCTAGTGTCATGTGGCTATTGAACATTTGAATTGAGGCTAGTATGACTGAGGAATTAAATTTTACTTTTAAATTAAATTAAAGTACAGTAAACTTAACCTGTGGCTGTTAAGTGCCATATTGGCAGCACAGTTAAAGATAATTCAAATTCTACTACTTGAAAAAAATAGAAACATTTTATTTGCATTTTACTGTATACAATTGTCCTACTTATCTTATATTGTTAAGCAACCTCACATTATTAAAAACAATGTAAGTCTAAGAAGCACAGTAATCTGGAGACCCTAATTTTATGGTTAGTATAAAATTTTAGCAAATGTTCCCCAGCTGGAAAAACCCCCTTATTAGAGTCATAGGATTACATTATACTTTGATGAAGTTTAAATTTTTCCTCAGTTCCTATGAAATAGAATTCATGATTATAGGTATTGGCAGATAAATATTTCCCAATGTTTCTGAAGTCAATATGGGATATGCAAATATTCAAAGAAATGTTTTCACAAAATAAATGTATCATCAACTCTTGTTTGTTTTAGGAAATGTATCCCATAAGTAGTGATCAAAGTTCTTTTCTTTTCCTTTTTTTTCTTTACTGAATTTATTTCTCCATTGTTTGTTAACATTCCTACTAAAATAAGCTATTTTTGCCAGTTAGTTTTTGTAAATGTTAAATTAGGAGTTGAAACATAATGTACCATTTCTCTCAAATTAATATGTACTGAGTGTTACACATTTTATTATTTTAATTACCTATGATGATATTCTATTTATATCCTGCCAAGCAAGAGGAGTTTGAAGCTTTTACCTTTAACCACAGGTAGCATTGTAATTTCCAGAGACTTTGAAAATAATAATAGACACAAAATTATGCCTTAACCTGAAACTTAGATATTAGAGAATAGCTAGTTTCTGAGTTAGCCTAGAAATGGAGGGTGGGCACAATATTCTAAGAATTCTCAAGAACACCAAGTCAGAAGAAAAAAAAATCTTCTGACTGTCAAAAGAGAGGTTCTGACATACCATGAATCAATGGAGGTCTGCATCAATTTAACATAAAATCTAAAGAGAAATATAAAAATCCCCTAAATTGAAAGTAGCCTTCAAATAAGGCATGAGTTCCCATTAGTTTAAAGAAATATTACATTTTGTAAAGCAGAATAAACTATGAAATCTATAATTTATCCATTTTTTAGCAAAATCTAAAATCTTTTTATGGTTGAAGTTAAAATATACTTGGTATCTATTAATAAAAACTGCATAACTCACCCATAAATTGCTCATTATTATTCTAACCATTATTACAGAAGGTTGATGAAGAACAATTAAGAGGTCGCAGGCGACCATTATGGATGTACCGTTCTTTAATGAGAATTTCTGAGAGACCATCTGTTTATTTAGCTGCCAGGAGGAAGCCTCCACAAAAACCAGTTCAATCCCCCAAGAGAGATGCTAAAGGAGCACCTTCAGAGAAACCTTTATCCCCAAAATTGAGTAAGAAAGTTAAAGGAGACAAGAAAGCAGAGGACACATCAGATTCAGAATCAGAAGCAAAAAAAGATAAGAAAGATTTAAAGACAGGCAAGGATAAGGATAAAGGACCTAAAGATGGAAAACCAGATTCAAAAACAGGTAAGGTCAAGGATTCAGCTTCAGAATCTGAAGGTCAAAAACCAGGTGCAAAGAAAGATGACAAAAAAGATAAAAAGGATTCAAAGAAGGGCAAGGATTCAGCTTCAGAAATTGGAGGTGAAAAACCAGGTGCAAAGAAGGATGACAAAAAAGATAAGAAGGATTCAAAGATGGGCAAAGATACAACCTCCGATTCAGAAGGTGAAAAGAAGGGTAAAGATGCAAAGAAAGGTGATGAAGCAAAGGATGTCAAGAAAGATGCCAAGAAAGATTCAAAGAAGGGGAGTAAAAAAGATGAAAAGAAGCCTGGCGGTGAAATAAAGGATGAAGCCAAGAAAGATGACAAGAAAGATGCCAAGAAAGATGACAAGAAAGATACCAAGAAAGATGACAAGAAAGATGCTAAGAAAGATGCCAAGAAAGATGCCAAGAAAGATACAGATACAGAATCTTCTGGCTCAAAGCCTGATGCAAAGAAGAGTACAAAGAAGAGTGTAAAGAAGGGCAAATAGGCCTTGCATCATAGTTTAAACTGAAAGAACAATTGAAACACATATTTGACAAACCAATTTTAGTAGCCTGACGCTGAATCTCTGAGTAAAAATGCAGTTTCAAACAATTAATCAAGTACTTTTTAAAAGAGGGCAAAGAAGAATACAAGGGACTTGGAAAAGATGTGTAAAAATGTAAGAAAGATGTTAAGAAAAATCAAGGGAGGAGCCATTGAAGGAATTGAAGAATACTTACGCTAAAGTTGGAGGTATGAAAAATTCAACAAAAGATTCCTGAAAAGATTCAAAGCAGATTCAGAGGACATAGAAGATAATGACACTGAATACAAAAACAAATACAGAAAACTGTTCAACAAAGGCTTAAAAGAATCCAAGGAGGCCTGATGCTGTATGTGTGATTCAAATAATCTCAAGCCATATTCATAGATTTAAATAAGGAATCACAGGAGTCATGAAAGGAAGTTAAACAACTTTCCAAAAGTTTGCTTTCAATTAAATGTAAGTTAAAGATAGTTTTCCTCAGGGAAAAAAGAAAGAAAAAGAAAAGAAAAACAAAGAAAATGCGACTTCCCTGCGAGCCTACACCACCCTCTCTGAAGTTTAAACAACCACAACCATGTTTATGGTTGTTGAATGTTCCACTTCCAAGCCAAGATAAGCACCATGGGTAAGTTATTTTGTTTTATTTTAAGCCAAATTGAACTTAAAAATAATTGAACCAAATTATGGTTAATTAGGAGGAATAAGTTCAAGAGGTTTTTTTTTTTTTTTTTTTTCCCACAGCATGGTGACTATAGTTCATGATATATTGTATTCTTGAAAAATGCTCGAAGAGTGGATGATAAGTGTGCTCCCCAGAAAAATGATGACCATGTGATGTGATGCATGTGTTAATTAGCTAGATTTAACCATTCCACAATGTATATATACTTGAAAGCATCATGTTATACATGATAAATACAACTTATCCTTCAATTAAGAAAATAAATTTGAAATAGTAATGATAATTGAATAAATTTAAAAATTTAAATTGACACTTACTGTTTTTATCTCTGTAATTTTCCTATTAGGTTTCTACTAGAATTTTATCAAGTTTGGGCTTTGTCACTCTCTGAAATATTTGAAGAACATGGAGAGAACACCAGATAAATGAAGCTTTAAAAAGTGTCCAGGTAAAGGTTAAGGGAAGTAGAACTACTTATTGTGAGGGAGAGGTGGCTGGTTTATGATATATGAAAATATTAACAATTTATTATGTAAAGTTTCTTAATGGAAAATAGTAGCCAACTTCTTTCCCTTGAAAGAAGGATGAAAATCAAAACTCTGCCTGCCAGGCAATCTCACTTTGCTAATCTGGATCAGCTATAAAGGCAAAGAGAGTCAAATCCTGTCCCTCTGTTTTCTCCTCCCTCCAGGAACTTTCCTGACTTCTCCCTCTACTATAGTAAAATTCTTTTTTCAGAGTGTTAAACTTTTCTGAAAATGTTATCCTCTCTCTGAGGATTCAGGGAATCATTTTAAATCTATTTTTTCCTCTAAGAAAAGGCCCTTAAATTATTTTCACCCATAGGATTCAAAAATCAGCTTTTGGATTCAAACTTAATGTATAGTGACAAAACAACTGAACTTCTGTCTTTATCATTCTACTGAAATGCACCAAGGTCACCAAGAACCTCCCCCATCAGAGTGGTACATTTGTGACAATTGATGAATCCACTTTGACACATCACACCAACCAAAATCAATAGATTACAATGGGTTCATTGTAGGTAGTGTATTTCCTATGGGTTTGGGCAAATTTATAATTATTTTTTTCTCCCTTTTATAGCAGGCAAAATAGTTTCACCACCCTAAAGATTCACTGCATTCCACCTATTCATCCTTCCCTCCAACTCCTGACAACCGATAATTTATTTACTATCCCTATAGTTTTTGCTTTTCAAGAATATCATAAAGTTGGTATAATACAGTATGTAGCCTTTACAGAATGGCTTCTTTCACTTAGTAATATGAATTTAAGTTTCTTCCGTGTCTTTTTGCAACTTGATAGCTCATGTCTTTTTTATGCTATTTCATTGTTTGATTGTGCCACAGTTTATTTATCCGTCACATACTGAAGTGCATTTTGGTTGATTACAAGTTTAGGCAATTATATATAAAGCTACTATAAATATCTGCAGATTTTTCTGTGGACATGTGTTTTCAACTTTTGGGGGTGAATACCAAGGAATGTGATTGTAGGACTGTGGGATAACAGTATGTTTTATTTATAAGAAACCACCAAACTGTCTTCCAAAGTGGCTGTACCACTTTGCATTTTCACCAGCAATAAGTAAAAGTTTCCTATATTTTCTTCTAGAATTTAAGGTTTTATGCCTTACAGTTAAGTCTTGTATACATCTGGAATTAACTTTTGTATACCATAAGAGATAGGGGTCCTGTTTCATTTTTCTGCATGTGGCCATCCAGTTTTCTCAGCACCATTTATTGACTAGAATTTCCTTTCTCCAGTATATGTTGTTATCCACTCTGTTGGAGATCAGTTGGTTATATGTAAATTGTTTTATATCTGGGTTCTTTATTCTGTTCCATTGGTTTATGTCTTTCCTTTATACCAGTGCCATGCTGTTTGGGTTATTATAGCTTTGTAGTATCTATTTCTTCATGATCGTATTGGCAGGTAGTATGTTTCTAGATCATTTCTTCTAGGTTATCCAGTTGGTTCATAGTAGTTCCTTCTGATCCTTTTTGTTTGTCTGGCATTAGTTGTAATGTCTTCTTTTGATTTTATTTTATTCTTTCTTCTTTTATTCTTAGTCTAGCAAAATGTTTACTTTTATGTTTTTATGTTTTCAAAAATATCATCTTTTAGTTTTGATTTTTTCTATATTTTCTATTTCACTTATTTCTGTGTTAATTCTTATTTTTTCTTTTGTTAATTTTGGGCTGCATTTATTCATCTTTTACTATTTCTT
This sequence comes from Lepilemur ruficaudatus, assembly GCA_963574885.1. Classification (NCBI taxonomy): domain Eukaryota; kingdom Metazoa; phylum Chordata; class Mammalia; order Primates; family Lepilemuridae; genus Lepilemur; species Lepilemur ruficaudatus. The sequence continues at coordinate 2,538 of CAUYRT010103135.1, read as the reverse complement.
TTAGATGTAAAATTATGTTAAATTATTTGAATCTTTTTCTTTCTTGATCACTATAAACTTCCCTCTTTGTACTGATTTTTCTGCATCACTTATGCTTTGGTACCTTTTATTTTTCTTTTTGTTTGCCTTAAGATACTTTCTAATTTCCCTTTTGATTTCTTCTTTGCTCCATTGGTTGTCAAGTTTATGGTGTTTAAATTCCACAAATTTGTCACCAAACATTAACTCTTCTTCAACAAGGTTGCCATAGTATATAATGGGGAAAGGTTAGTCTCTGCAAGATGACATCAGAAAATCTGGATATTTATGTGTGAATAAATTGGATCCTTATCTGACACCATACACAAAAATCAATTCAACATGTATTAAAAAATGTAATCATAACACCTGAAACTCTAAAACTTGTAAAAGACAGGACAAAAACTTCATGATATTGTTCTTGGCAATGACTTCTTGAACATGTCACCAAAAGTACAATAAACAAAAGCAAAAATAGGTAAGTAGGACTACATCAAACTCAAAAGCAACAAAAACAATCAGACTGAAAAGCCAATGTGTGGAATGGGAAAAAAATATTTGCAAGCCACATATCTGACAAGTAGTTAATATTCAAAATATATAAATAACTCCTACAACTCAATAGCAACAAACAAAAAAACAAACAAAAACAAGTAACTTTACTTAAAAATGGGCAAAGACTTGAATAAACATTTTTCTAAAGAACACATACAAATGGCCCAGGTATATGAAAAGATATCCCAACATCACTAATTATCAGGATAATGGAATTCAGTGTCACAGTATCATCTCACCACCATTATGATGATTATTAAAATAAAAAGATATATGTTGACAAAGATGTAGAGAAATGGTGAAGTCACTATGGAATACAGTATGGAAGTTTTCCCTGAAAATTAAAAATGGAATGACTATATGGTTCAACAATCGCATTTCTAGGCACATATACAAAAAATAATCAAATTCAAGATCTCAAAGAAATGCGTGTTCTTCCATGTTCACTACAGTGTTAGTCACAGTAGTCACAATGTGAAAAAAACACTTAACTGTCATCAACAAATAAATGGATTTTAAAAAAACTGTGATGAATACATTCAATGGAATAACTTCTCAGACTTAAAAGAGAAGACAATCTCTCCATGTGTGACAATATGAGTGAACCCAGAGGACATTGAGCTAAATTAAATAAGTCAGTCACAGGAGGACAAACACTGCATGATCCAAGTTATATAAGGTATTAAAATAGTGAAACTCATACAAACAGAGAGTAGAATGGTGGTTGTCAGGAGCTGTGGAATGGAGAAATCAGGAGTTGCTGCTCAATATACACAAAGATTCAGTTAAAAAAGATACATTAGTCTTAGATATCTGATGTACATTATGTCTATAGCTGACAATACCACATTGCACACTTAAAATTTTGGTCTTAAGTGTTCTTGACACAAAGAGAAAAAAATGAATGGATTACATTGATAACCTTAGAATTGCTACTCCCTCTACTACAAAAACATATGTAGTACCTTTTTCTTGGTAATGTACTTTTCTTGGCTTCTCAGCATTTGTCCATTCCTTATGATACTCCTTTTGGAGCTACTAAATTTTCCAAATATTTGGATTTTATAAACTATGAAAATACATTTACAAATGAAATCTGAGTGAATATCTCAAACTAGCCCTATAATGAGAAACTGAGGCCACAAGAGATTGAGTGATATCTCAAGTTTCCATCTTCATTCAGTGGCAGCATTTGGATAAGAATCCTGGTTGTCAGACTCCTACTCCACTGTTTCTGCTTATGCCCACAGTGCAAAAAAAAACTTGATTATTGAACGTTGACCTTATTTTTCCTTCACACAAGAACATCTCAAAACTAAGTGTCCCTTAGCAGCTTAATTTAAACACAGAAAAATGAAATCATCTTACCAGACTTTACTGAAGATTGGAAAATAAATGTTCTATTTCAAAGCACAGAAATATACATATTTTGATTCCACTCAAGCAAAATATATTTAAGATACAAAAAATACCAATAAATCCTTGGTACGTATAAGTATTTTTTATTTCTGCATTAATATTGGAATAATGGCTAAGAATAATGTCCTTTTTAATATTTTGTGCTTCATATAGAACTGATTTTTTGTCCTAAATATATCAACTTTCATAATTTCTTAAGCAAAATGAACAAACTGGGAGGCATCAGTCTTCCTGACTTCAAGTTTTACTATAGAGCAATAATAATCAAATCAGTTTTTTATTGGCACAAGATCAGAAGCATTGATCTTTGGAACAGGACTGAGAATCCAGAGATGAAACCATCTACATATGGTTACCTAATCTTTGATAAACCAGACAAAAATATACATTGGGGAAAAGAATCTCTTTTCAATAAATGGTGCTGGGAAAACTGGATCCCTACCTCTCACCTCTCACAAAAATACACTCAAGATGGTTAACAGACCTAAACCTAAGGCAGGAAACCTTAAGAATCCTAGAAGAGGATGTTGGGAAGACCCTCTCAGA
>CAUYRT010103134.1:0-20602 GCA_963574885.1 Lepilemur ruficaudatus | reverse complement strand
TCCTGGGCTCAAGCAATCCTTCTGCCTCAGCCTCCCAAGTAGCTGGGACTACAGGCATATGCCACCATGCCCGGCTAATTTTTTGTATATATTTTTAGTTGTCCAACTAATTTCTTTCTATTTTTAGTAGAGACAGGATCTCGCTCTTGCTCAGGCTGGTCTTGAACTCCTGAGCTGAAATGATCCTCCCGCCTCAGCCTCCCAGAGTGCTAGGATTACAGGGGTGAGCCACCGCGCCTTGCCAGTAAATTTTTTTCTGATATCACTGTTTAGGTAATAGTTGACTTGTAGTATATTGCTGTCATGTGTCAGTGCCCTTTAATTTGCACTGTATACCATTGTTAAATTGAGAAGTGCTGGAAAAAGACTGTAGTGGAGTAATTGCTTGGGGGAGATTTAGCATTTTTGTTGCGGGATTGCTTCTGTTACATTTTTTTTTTTTTTTTTTTTTTGAGACAAAATCTCACTCTGTTGCCCGGACTAGAGTGCTGTGGTGTCAGCCTAGCTCACAGCAACCTCAAACTCCTGGGTGCAAGCAATCCTCCTGCCTAGCCTCCCAAGTAGCTGGGACTACAGGCATGCGCCACCATGCCTGGCTAATTTTTTCTTTATATTTTTAGTTGGCCAATTAATTTCTTTCTATTTTCAGTAGAGACGGGGGTCTCACTCTTGCTCAGGCTGGTTTTGAACTCCTGACCTTGAGTGATCCTCCCGCCTTGCCTCCAGGAGTGCTAAGATTACGGGCGTGAGCCACCTCGCCCAGCCACTGAGAAGATATTTAAGTAAAGACTTGAGGCAAGGTAGTTAGCTATATTGCCTTCTGGAGGAAGAGCATTTCACACTGAGGCATCAGCTCACGCAGAGGCCCTAAAAGTGAGTGTGTTTGAGAAGCAGCAAGGAGGCCCTTGTGGCTCAAGAGAACTGAGTTGGGGAGAAGAATAGAAGAGAAAGCCAGAAGAGTACCAGTTAGATCCTGTAAAGCTGTTCCTTGGCCACTGCAAGGGCTCAGGCTTTCACTTTGAATCAATGGAGGGCTTTGAGCAAGATGACATATCTGAATTTTTTATATTTGGAAAGTGTTTTCCTCTGGCTTTTATGTTGAGAATAGGCTATAGGGAGCAAGGGTGGAAAGCAGGGAGACACAAGTTTCAAGGCTAGCACTGTAATATAGGTGAGAAGGCTATATGGTCCTTAGAGTATCATAGTTTTGGAGGCGATGGGAAGTAGTTGGATTCTGGTTATATTTTATAGGTAGAGCAAAAAGGGGTTTCCTGACAGATTGCTTATGGGGAGTGGGAGGATTCCATATTTTGACCTGAGTAACTTTAAGAATGAATTAGCATAAGGCCAGGCGCAGTGGCTCATGCCTGTAATCCTAGCACTCTGGGAGGCCGAGGCGGGCGAATCGCTCAAGGTCAGAAGTTCGAAACCAGCCTGAGCAAGAGCGAGACCGCGTCTCTACTAAAAATAGAAAGAAATTAATTGGCCAACTGAAAAAAATATAAATATATATAAAAAAGTTAGCCGGGCATGGTGGCGCATGTCTGTAGTCCCAGCTGCTTGGGAGGCTGAGGCAGAAGGATTGCTTGAGCCCAGGAGTTTGAGGTTGCTGTGAGGCTAGGCTGACGCCACGGCACTCTAGCCCAGGCAACACAGACTCTGTCTCAAAAAAAAAAAAAAAAAGAATGAATTATCATAAACTGAAATGAGGAAGTCTTTACAGGTATAACATTGAGGGGGAAGACTAAGAACTATTTTTTTTATCCTATTGGTAAGAGATCAAGGAACTGTTTTTTCAATATGCTGTGTTTTAAGTGTCAAGTAGTAGAAAATTATATAGTACAAATCTGGATACCACGGAAGAAGCTTGGGCCGGAGATAGCACTTTGAGAGTTATTAGACTATAGATGTCTTTAAAGGCATTAAACTGAAGTAGATTGCCAGGAAAGTGAGTATAGAGAAGAAAAGACTCCAATCCTGACCAAACTTGCTTACTTTTTGATTTTTTTTTTTTTTTTTTTTTTGTAGAGATAGGCTCTCCCTGTGTTGCTCAGGCTGGCCTCAAATTCCTGGCCTCAAGCGATCCTCTCCCCTCAGCCTTCCCGAATCTGGGATTACAAGCATGAGCCACCAGCCTGGCCTTGTTGTCCCCTAATTTTTTAAAAAAGGCCAGTCAAATGAAACATGGGAGTGGAAAAGGAGCAAAGGAATCTGGAACTGGTTGTGATCAGTTAGTTGTAAACACCACTGTACTGGGACCAGCCTGCCTTTTCCCCTAATTTAAAATTCTGGTTTTTTTTTTTGTTTTGTTTTTACAGGTGCCATGTTTCATAACAGAGTAAGACCCCTGGTAAAGAAGAACTGAAGACATTGTACATACATCAGATATAGCCTAATTATAAAGAAAGCATTAACCTGCCTCTGAGGTGACTAAAGGGGAATAATGGTGATTTTGCGCCGGGCTCGGCCGCCTGCTTCCGCCCCAACCAGCAATGAATCTTGACTCGCTCTCGCTGGCCTTGTCTCAAATCAGCTACCTGGTGGACAATTTAACCAAGAAAAACTACCGAGCCAGCCAGCAGGAAATACAGCATGTAAGTAAGCTAGTCAGAAAACAAGTACCATTAAAGGATTGAGTATACAGTGGAAAGCTGGAAATTCATGTGGGTATGTTACATGAAAGGTAACTAACCTTTGTCTCTTATTTCAAGTGATTTATCTTCATAATAAATAAAAGAGATTTTATCCCAATCTTTCTCTTTTTTTCCAAGAGATGGGGTTTCACCATGTTACCCAGGCTGGAGTGCTGTAGCTATTCACAGGCATGATCCCACTACTGATCAGTTTGGGAGTTTTGGTCTGCTGTGTTTTTGGCCTGGGTTGGTTCACCCCTGTTTAGGCAGCCTGGTGGTCCCCCTGTTCCCAGGAGGCTACCATATCAACAACCAACTTAGTGCAGACACCTGATGGGCATAATGTACTACAGCACAGAACTTCTGGGCTCAAGCAGTGCTCCTGCCTCAGCCTTCCAAGTAGCTGGACTATAGGCGTTGTGCCATTGTGCTCGGCCCTATTTTTTTTTCTAAAAAGGATTTTTCACAGCTTTTTATTTTTCATAGAAATTATGAAGTATGATCTGACTTTTTTTTTTTTTTTTTTTTCCCCCTCCTTGAGACAGAGTCTCAGTCTATTGCCCGGGTTAGCTTGCAGTGGCGTCATCATAGTTCACTGCAACCTCAAACTCCAGGACTCCAGCATTTCTCCTGTCTCAGTCTCCTGAGTAGCTGGGACTATAGGCTTGTGCCACTGCATCTGGCAGATTTTTTCTATTTTCGGTAGAGATGGGGTCTCACCCTTGTTCGGGCTGGTCTTGAACTCCTGACCTCAAGCGATCTCCCACCTTGGCCTCTCAGAGTGCTAGGTTTACAAGGTTTTATGTGGACATTTGTTTTCAGTTCTCTTGAGTGTATACCTAAGGATGAAATTGCTGGGTCATATGATAATGCTGTCTTTAACACTCTGAAGAATTGCCAGACTTTTTGAAAGTACATCATTTCTCCTCATCCTCACTAATACTCATTATTACCTGTCTTTTTACTTGTAGTCATCCTAGTGGGTGTGAAGTAGTATCTCATTTGTGGATTTTTTGGTTGTTTTTTTATTTTGAGACAAGATCTCACTCTGTCTCCTAGGCTGGAGCTGTAGCAGTGTGATCATAGCTCACTGCTCACTGCAGCTTTGAACTCCTTGGCTCAAGCGATCCTTTTGTCTCAGCCTCCCAAATAGCTGAGATACAGGCACATGCCACCAGACCCTGCTGGTACTTAATTTTTGTAGATGTGGGGTCTCACTGTGTTGCAGAAGCTTACCTCAAACTCCTAGCCTCAAGCAATTCTCCTGCCTCAGCCTCCTGAAGTGTTGGGCTTATAGCCATGAGCCACTGTGCTGGTTTTCTTTGTGGTTTTGATTTATAACTAATGATGCTGAGCATCTTTTCATGTGCTTATTTGTGAATCTTTGGGGAAATAATCCATTCAAATTATTTGGTACCCCCAATGTTTTAAAATTACTGTTCTCAAGTGTAGGTTTGGCTTGTCAAGTATTTCATGCAATCTTTACAAAAGTTATATAGTGTATTATACCTTACTTTTAGTGTTTTTACCCTCTCTATGTAAATCAATTGGAATGTCATACTTAGAATTATATATGTTATAAAACTGTTGTAACTTACTGTGCGACCCTGGGTAACTTTTCTGAAGCTTCGTTTTTGCAAAATAAGGATAAAAACAATAGGATCTGCCTGAAATCTTCGTTAGGATTAAATAAAATTAAGCAGAGTGCATCTAGGATGGTCCTTTCACAAGCATTAAAATATAATTGTCTTTCCTCTACGGGCTGCCCCCAATAGGCCCTTACTTTAAAACATTGTGCACTGTGTTGTCAGAGTGACCTCTCTAAAATGTATAGGTGATAGTTTGCTGAGTTTTTTTCTTTGCTGTTTTAAAATCTTTTGTGTGTCTTTCTAACACTCAATTTAAAGCCCAGACTCTTGAGCTTTCCCTGTATTGGAGTTTGTGTTCTCTGGAAGCAGATATGAGCCAGTTTGGAATGCAGGTTATTTTTAAAGTTTCAAAAATTGTGGTGGAAGGGGGCCAGGGAAGACAGAATTGGGCAGAACAACTGTGATGCAAGCCCAGCAAAACCCTGGGCAGCTCCATGGGGAGTTTTAGATCATATATATCAACATTGCCCCACAGTGGGACCAAATGACCCACCTTTATGTCCCTGTTATTGGAGGAGGGCTGCTCCAAGAAGGTTGTAGTCTTGGGTAATAGGGCTCTGCAGCTAAAGCAAACCCTGGAGATGCTGTTGGGACAACTAGAACTTCTTTGAAGGATGGAATATGGTGGCATGTGTTGGAGTTAACCCCAGCAAAACTGTGTGTGAGCGGATTGACTTAATATTACATTATAATTGGTTTGTTTATCTTCTCTACTCCCAAGTTCTGGAGATGGAGGTTTATCCTTTATTTATATCTTCTGTGCCTGTCATACAGTAAGTGTTCAAATAAAACTATAATGAAAGAAGGAATACATTATTTAGTCATTAATTTTGAAGGAAAATGTTAAAATGCTTAAATTCACTTGATGGCTGAGATTTCACAGTACATATATAGCTACAATTTTTTTAGACAAGTAAATTTTATGTTTTTAATAGTAACATTGGAGAAAGCCAGTCTCTTTTCTGTCATTTAGTCTTTGTTTTTTCTTTTATTTATTTATTTATTTTTTGAGGCAGAGTCTCGTTCTGTTGCCTGGGCTAGAGTGAGTGCTGTGACGTCAGCCTAGCTCATGGCAACCTCAAAACCCTGGGCTCAAGCAATCCTTCTGCCTCAGCCTCCCAAGTAGCTGGGACTACAGGCATGTGCCACCATGCCCAACTAATTTTTTGTATATATTTTTAGTTGGCCAATTAATTTCTTTCTATTTTTAGTAGAGACAGGGGTCTTGCTCTTAGGCAGGCTGGTTTCAAACTCCTGACGTTGATCAATCTGCCCGCCTTCGAGAGTGCTAGGATTACAGGCGTGAGCCACCACGCCCGGCCTAGTCTTTCTTTTTAAAAAACATTTTTTTGTAGAGGTGGGAATCTCACTATGTTGCCCAGGCTGGTCTCAAACTCCTGGCCTCAAGTGATCCTCCCACCTAGGTGTGGGCTGGGATTATAGGTGTCAGCCACCATGCCTGGACTCTTCTGTCACTTATTCTAAAGATAAGGAAGGTAGAGCTGGGGTGGGAGCAGGGATCTAGGTTTTGGCACTATCTTGATTTCCTTTGGTGACAGATGGTAAAGAAACTTATTGCAAATCATTGGATGCTTAGTATAATATAAGGAGGCAGGTTAGTATATGTAATGACTTGCTTTGTTGTGGCTTAGTCTGATCAGACTTCATAGCTTTTTTGGGCTTGTCATCCCTTTGTTATTTCTCCTAATTTGCCCCATCAGTCAGGATTTTAAGGCATTCTTTAAAGATTAACGCCTGTAATTGTTATTTTCTTTTTTCTCTTTCCGTTCCTTTTTTTTTTTTTTTTTATGAGAAGAGTCTTGCTCTGTCCCTGTTGGTAGAGTGCAGTGGCATCATTGTAGCTCACTGCAACATCAAACTCCTAGGCTCAGATGATCCTTCTGCCTCAGCCTCCCAAGTACCTGGGACTGCAAGTGTGCACCACCATACCCAGCTTTTTCTGTGTTTTGTAGAGACCGTGTCTCTCTTGCTCAGGTTGGTCTCGAACAACTCCTGCCTTAGCTTCCCCAAGTGCTAGGCTTACAGGTGTCAGCCACTGTGCCCAGCCTTAAATTGTTTTTAATAGATGTTCTGTTATTTTAAGAAAGTAACCCAAACTTCTACAGGCAATATAATAAAAACCTAGAATGAATATTTTATAAGGTAGAATATTTTTAAAAAGTTAAATATGGGGATATTCCATTATTTGTATAGCGCATATGTATGTTTAGATCCACTCCAATGATTCTAGTTGCTATAACTGAAATTTCTTTAATGTAGTGAGTTATTGTTTAGAGTTTAAATTAAGCAACCCTTCTAGGTGGGATGAAAAGAAAATTCAGTACTTCATAATTATAGAATATCAGGCATTCTTGGGATCTTTGAGATCATCTGTCAGGCTAGATTTTATATTTTTCTTTATATAAACTTTTTGAGCTTATGTGAAAATCCCCATGTGTGTTTTTTTTAAAGCAATTTTTAGGAGCTGAGGTTGAAGGCACAATTCCTCAGGTAATGCTGCTTTATCAATATTGCACCTAAAAAAGGACTTAAAAAATACTTTTAGGGATTTCTTTTATTTCTAACTGTGGAAGTTGGTTGACTACCTCTTAAGGTTTACTCATTACCATTTATGGGCAACCTTGTTAGGAATTTCTTTACAATGAGCTAAAATCAAATGTTTTGAGCTTTTTTTCTAAATAAGATTTACTATTTAATGTAACTGCCTTTCACATAATTTTTTTGAGACAGAGTCTTACTCTGTTGCCCGGGCTAGAGTGCCGTGGCATCAGCCTAGCTCACAGCAACCTCAGACTCTTGGGCTCAAGCAATCCCTCTGTCTCAGCCTCCTGGGTAGCGGGACTACAGGCATGTACCACCATGCTCTGCTAATTTTTTCTATATATTTTTAGCTGTCCAAGTAATTTCTTTCTATTTTTAGTGGAGATGGGATCTCGCTCTTGCTCAGGCTAGTCTTGAACTCCTGAGTTCAAACGATCCTCCCGCCTCAGCCTCCCAGAGTGCTAGGATTACAGGCGTGAGCCACCCGCGCCCAGCCTCGCAATTTGATTTTTAAGACAGTTTGTTCATCATTCTAGGGGATAGGACAACATAGTCCCTGCCTTTGTGGAATTTTATTAAGGATTGATAACCCACAAAATCATTACATCATGAATGAGTTCACAGTAATCTTGAGAGATGCAGAGGTTCTTATTGTTTGTCTAATTATATATATATTTTAACTTTCAGATGTCTGGAGGACAGTGTACAGATTGATGTTAACTCCCACATTTTCTGGATGGGAATAACGGAAACTGAAAATAACTTAGCCAGCTGTCACATAATTATCATGATACAGTGGGAAGATCATAGGCTTTGGAGTTGGACTATGAATCCAGATTCTTTAGCTCATAGACTATTGGATGTTAGGCTCATGGAGTCTGTTTTAAGTATCTACTTCCACTTTGCTTGAGCCCAGGAGTTTGAGATTGCAGTGAGCTATGATGACACCACTGCACTCTAGCCCAGGTAACAGAGTGAGATCCTGTCTCAAAAACAAACAAACAAAAATTATCTACACTTTCCATCCATGGGGGTAAATTTTGGCAGAATTGTTGAAGATTAAACCAAGGAAGCTCAGCACAATATCTAGCCCAAAGTAGGTAGTTAAGTATTTTATTTATAATATTTTAATGTGGGATTTAATAAACTGATTTATTCTGTATATACAGTGTGCTAAGCTCTTTTCTGGACTAGATGTGCAGAATTGCAGACAGCTGCACAAATTTCCCTGTTCTCATGCAATTTATAATGGACAATAAATTATCAGGTAATGGTTAGTACTGTGGAGAAAAGTAAAAGCAGGGTGTAAGGGGTGATGGTGGGGCAGATCATGTTGCTATTTTAGGGACAGTAATGAAAGCCTCGCTGGTAAGGTAACTTTAGAGCAGAAACCTTTAAAGCAAAAAGGAAGTGAGAGAACAGACCATGTGTGGTTATCTGGAGCTTTCCATTTAGAGGGAGGATAGCAAATAGAAATACTAGTAAATTTGAGGCTGGGTGCAGTGGCTCATGCCTGTAATCCTAGCACTCTGGGAGACCGAGGCAGGCGGATCACTCAAGGTAAGGAGTTCCAAACCAGCCTGAGTGAGAGCGAGACCCCATCTCTACTAAAAATAGGAAGAAATTAATTGGCCAACTAAAAATTAGCTGGGCAAGGTGGTGCATGCCTGTAGTCCCAGCTACTTGGGAGGCCGAGGCAGAAGGATTGCTTGAGCCCAGGAGTTTGAGGTTGCCGTAAGCCAGGTTGACGCCACGGCACTCTAGCCAGGGCAACAGGGTGAGACTCTTGTCTCAAAAAAAAAAAGAAATACTGGTAAATTTGAAAAATAGCAAGAAGCTAATGAAGCTCAAGGGCAGCGTCTCAAAATCGCTGAAGTCATCTAGCAAATGGCAGCTTCGTTTAGCTCAATGCCATGTAGATTGTAAAGGGTTGCAGCTATTCAGATTTGGGTTACATAAAATTGTTGCCTTAAATTTTTTTTTTTTGTATTTAACAAAGTTTATTTAAATCTTAAAATATTTTTATTATTTTTTTCGCTTTTTTTTTTTTTGCAGAACAGATTCAAGAGCCATAATTATTTTAGTTTGTTTTAAAAGATGGGTTTTCACTATATTGCCCAAGGTGTGCTTGGACTCCTGGACTCAAGTGATCCTCCTGCCTCAGCCTCCCCTGTAGCTGAGATTACAGGCGTGTATCACCACACCCAGCTTTTTTTTTTTTTTTTTTTTTTTTAGCTTAAAAGAAAAAAGGACCTTTCCATTACATGTTGTCTGATACTACTTGGTGTTTTTGGTGTAGATGTTGACAAGTCATAATATGGATAATTACTGGTAGTTTTCTTCTTCCTGCCAGTGACTATAGGAAACATTTTAAGAATATTGGATTGTAAAATATAATATTTCCATCTCAGTAATTTCTTTAACTCTATTCCAAAATGAACAATTAATGTAACGGGATTTTGTCCCGGAGGTTGATTTCTTTTTTCTAATGGTTCTCCCCCTCTTATAAATTCTCCCTTAAACTTACATTTTTGGTCTTTTTAGATTGTGAATCGGCACGGTCCTGAGGCAGACAGGCATTTATTACGCTGCCTATTTTCGCATGTGGATTTCAGTGGCGATGGTAAAAGCAGTGGCAAAGATTTCCATCAGGTATTTGGGGCTCACAGTTTATGTCCACTTAGCTCTAATTAATTGTTCAATGAATTGCATTTTGGGAATATTGTATGTAGCAAACAACACATACAAAATAGCATCCAGAAATAACCTTAGCTGGATGGCTAAAAGGTGTTAGACTTTTCCTTTTTTCTGTCCTTCCCTTCTCCTGCCTGGCTGCAGACCATTACAGCTACCTAGTTCAGGCTTAGAGAGCTGGGGATCAGACCTGCCTGAAGGAAGCAGGAATGTGGGGATGCCCTGCTTGACAAGTAAGTAAGGCAGAGAGGGCATCTCGAGTCCTGGATTGAGTCTCTTTGGCTTATTTCTCAATCTGACCACAGTTTGACATGATATTATTTCTTACGGTAATCTTGTCAGTGGAGTCTGTTCTGTGGAAGTGTTGGTTTAATACCTGTTGCTAATAGACATTTAAGTAGTTTAATGGGATTTTTAAAGAGCTGACTTTGATAGTATGTAAACAGTATACAATATTAGATCATACATTAATGTTCTGAGAACCTCTGCTTCTATTTGTGCAAGATAGTGGCTAGTGCTAATGAAAATTCATTTTTTATTTTTAAAGACTCAGTTTCTGATTCAGGAGTGTGCATCGCTGATTACAAAGCCAAATTTTATCTCGACGCTGTCCTATGCCATTGATAATCCATTGCACTATCAGAAGGTTGGTATTACTTAATAGTTCTAAAAATGTGATCTCTTATTAGGCTTTCTAAAAGGGCCTTGAGGCTCCCCCCTCTTTTGTATGTATGTATGGTGTACAAGTGTGATTTTCTTACGTGGATATATTACGTAAGTGTGTACTTCTGTTACATGGATATATTACATAAGCGATGAAGTCAATGGCATACAATATATGTTGCACTCATTAAGTAATTTCTCATCATTCACACCCTCTTTTCCTCAAAAGGAAATCCTTAATATCATAATGTTGTATCTTTTTTTTTTTTTTTTTGAGACAGAGTCTCACTTTGTTGCCCAGGCTAGAGTGCCTTGGCGTCAGCCTAGCTCACAGCAACCTCAAACTCCTGGGCTCAAGCAATCCTTCTGCCTCAGCCTCCCAAGTAGCTGGTACTGCAGGCATACGCCACCATGCCCAGATAATTTTTTCTATATATTTTTAGTTGTCCAGATAATTTCTTTCTATTTTTAGTAGAGACAGGGTCTTGCTCTTGCTTAGCCTGGTCTTGGAACTCCTGAGCTCAAACGGTCTGCCTCCCAGAGTACTAGGATTGGCCTCCCAGAGTACTAGGATTACGGGTGTAAGCCACTGCGCCTGGCCATAATGTTGTATCTTAATTTTTAAATTTCAGGTAATTACTTTAGGGTGTCTTCTGTAGCTTTCTTAACAAAAGACATTTCATTTGATAATAAAATCTATTAAAACCACATTATGTGAAAACTTTAAGCTTGTCAGTCCATAGTTCGAGGACATTTTGTATTATTTCTAGCACCACTGCAGAATTACGTATCTCTTATATAGTGTCATACATACTTGGGTAAACAGATGCTTTTAAAAACTTTTTGAAAATTAAGACGTTTTAAAATAAAATTTGGTTTGTTTCAGAGTTTAAAGCCTGCACCCCACTTATTTGCCCAGCTGAGTAAAGTGCTCAAATTAAGCAAAGTACAAGAGGTGAGTGATTTAAGAAAAGGAATGTATCCAGCTATTTGGGAAACTTTTAAAAAAAAAAAGATGCAGGTAAAATAGAATTGAAAACAGCCATTTGACTCTTTGATCAAACTAGCCCTTCTTATTTCAGGTAATTTTTGGCCTTGCCCTGTTGAATTCTTCTAGCTCAGATCTCAGAGGTTTTGGTAAGTTACTTTTTTTCTAAAAATATAGCTGGGAGTCACATCTGCCTGAAGGAAGGAGACTTTAAAAATCCATGAGTTTTTAAATCATAGGGCTTCATAGATTAGATTTAGAGAGTAAGATAATCTAAGATTAATTCCCATTAGTATCTGTCTGTGGTAAGAACAGATAATATAAAATTTGCCCTCATAACCATTTTTAAGTGTACAGTTCCATAGTGTTAACTGCATTCACCTTGTTGTCTAATGGAGCTCTAGCACTTGTTCATTTTGCAAAATTGAAACCATACCCATTGAACAACTTTCCATTTTCCCCTGCCCCCAGCCAACCCCCTGGGCATTGGTTTCTTTATAACTATCAAGTAGAGCTATGAAAACGTCAGAGGTTAAAGGGGTGAGTTTGTGAAGGAGAAGGGTGATCATCTATATTTCGAGTATTTGTGACTTTCTACCCATTGTGGTCCAAAAATAACTTGTGATTTTTGGTTTATCTGACTTCTAGCTGCCCAGTTTATCAAACAGAAGCTTCCAGATCTTCTGCGTTCTTACATTGACGCAGACGTCAGTGGAAATCAAGAAGGTGGCTTCCAAGATATAGCAATAGAGGTCCTACACCTCCTCCTCTCCCATCTCCTATTTGGGCAGAAGGGAGCTTTTGGAGTTGGACAGGAGCAGATAGACGCTTTTCTTAAGACACTGCGCAGAGGTAAGGGAGTCTTTGTAGCCTTCAATAGATGATTTTCTTGGACAATCACACGTGACAAAAGCATTTTGGAATATAAGGGAAGTCATTGATTTACTTTCCTCTTATGTTGATAATCTTTTAAGGAAGAGACTTTATTTAATATGAAAATAAAGGCTCATTGTAAAAAGGTATAAAATAAATATAACTTCACCAGTAATCTTGATATATAAATATATCCACAGATAAGACTTGGTATATTTCCATGCAGTCTTTTTTTCCTCTTTAGGGAGACTACACTAGAGTGACACACTGGTTTGTTTATTTGTTTGCTTATTTTGAGGTAGGATCTTACGCTGTCTCCTGGGCTAGAGTATAATGATGTCGTCATAGCTCACTGCAACCTCAAATTCTTGGGCTCAAGTGATCCTCCTGCCTCAGCTTCCTAAGTAGCTGGGACTACAGGCGTGTGCTACCATGCTTGGCTAGTTTTTCTAGTTTTTTTTGTTTCTTGGTTTTGTTTTTTTTGCCCTGGCTAGAGTGTGGTGGCATCAGCCTAGCTCACAGCAACCTCAAGCTCCTGGGCTCAAGCAGTCCTTCTGCCTCAGCTTCCTGAATAGCTGGGACTACAGGCATGTGCCATCATGCCCGGCTGATTTTTTCTGTATATTTTTAGTTGGCTAATTAATTTCTTTGTATTTTTAGTAGAGATGGGGTTCTCACTCTTTCTCAGGCTGGTTTTTAACTCCCAACCTTGAGCGATCCACCCACCTGGGCCTCCTAGAGTGCTAGGATTACAGGTGTGAGCCACCATGCCTGGCCATTTTTCTGGTTTTTTGTAGAACTCCTGGCTTCAGGTGATCCTCCTGCCTTGGACTCCCAAAGTGCTAGAATTAGAGGCATGAGCCACTGTACCCAGTTGTGGCGTGTTGTTTTCAGCTCCAAACACTGGTCACTTTAGATATATCTACCTTATATTTCTTGGCTATTGGCATAATGCTAAGATAAATCCTAGTTCTTTTTTTTTCTTTTGTTTTTTTTCTCCCTTCCCACCCCACCCAATCCTAGTTCTGTTGTTGCCTCCAATCTTTTTGTTTTTTTTTTTTTTTTGAGACAGAGTCTCACTCTGTTGCCTGCGCTAGAGTGCCATGGTGTCAGCCTAGATCACAGCAACCTCAAACTCCTGGGATCAGGCGATCCTCCTGCCTCAGCCTCCCAAGTAGCTGGGATTACAGGCATGCGCCACCATGCCTGGCTAATTTAACATATAAATATATATATATTTTTTACTTGTCCAGCTAATTTCTTTCTATTTTTTAGTAGAGATGGGGTCTCACTCTTGCTCAGGGTGTTCTTGAACTCCTGAGCTCAAACGATCCACGTGCCTTGGCCTCCCAGAATGCTAGGATTCCAGGCATGAGCCATCGTTCTCGGCCTGTTTCCTTAGGTTTTTAGTTTAATTTTAAACTGCATTAACTTTCTCGGTGATGGGAAGCTTTCTTCTTGTCAGTGGAATAAATTGACTGTGATATTCTAGTTGCTCATTTATGATGCTTTGTATGGGGATTGGTAGCCACATTGTGAAAATTTAAAGTGATATTTTGGGTATGAATTGGCCAGTTGATACTGGAATCCTAATACAAAAAGCTAAAAGCAATCTTTGTGATAAAAAAAGGATTCAAATTGTAAATTATAAATTGGGCTGGCAAGTTCCATAACATGAAATAAACTTTACTTTTATTATGAATTTGGGCAAGAAATTTGAAGAGAATAAAAGAGAATTGTTTATTTTTAATCAATATAGCAGTTATAACCTTTTTCCTCTCTCAGATTTTCCCCAAGAACGCTGTCCCGTGGTGCTTGCACCACTTTTATACCCTGAAAAACGGGACATTCTAATGGACAGGATCCTGCCTGATTCTGGAGGGGTAGCTAAAACCATGATGGAGAGCTCTTTGGCTGATTTCATGCAAGAAGTAGGCTATGGCTTTTGTGCAAGGTTGGTAGTAAGACATTATTAAACTTCTGATTATTCTTAAACCAAACATGATGTAATTCCTGTAACAAGTTCCTTACAGTTAACAACTTTTGCCTCAAGATTTTTGCTTTCAGATGTTAGTCTTCCCCTTTTTTATGCGCTTCCTTCTGCTCTCCCTTTGCTGCGACAGTGGGTCTGATCCTCATCTGTGGTGTATGTACCATGCTCTGTAAACCTATATGTTGGTCTATAATCCTATCTTCTCCTCCTCAATAAACCTGAATTTTCGTTGTTAGCCTTAAAAAAAAAAAAAAAAAGATGTTAGTCTTCGACATACGAGTGTTGGTGGCAGCTGTATACATCCTGGGTGTTAAATTTCTATCCCTTTGACCCCACCAGTTTCTTGAATTTAGGAACCAGAGGTTCCTAGACTAGTTGCTAGGATAGGCATATTTTAGCTTTTGAGGAGGAAAGGAAAAGAGAATGCTGAGACAAGTGTTTATGGAACGTTCACCTGCCTGCGATTTCACCCTGTTAGTAGCACTTACAATTGTGACATAGTATATTGTTGTTATTTTTCTGAGAGTAAGTTATTAAGGGCATTAATGTACTTTGCTGTGACTTAAAAACCCTTATACAAACCACATTTCTCACTTATGTTTGAAATAGTGTATTCGTGAGTGTTTTATGGGTGCCTGGCATATATCTTTTGTTTAATCAAACATCAGTTTGCAAAGTCTAAAGGTTAGGATTCATTTTCAAGGCTTTGTATGTATCAGAATAATCAAACTCACCTTGAGTGTTAAAATCTTAAAGACCAATTTGATTCACATTGACGATTGAGGATAATTTTATATGTCACTGTGAAAGATCACTACTCTAGGCTCGTATTTTCTTCCACTGATCTTTTAAAATTTTGCCGTTTTCTTAAGTAGGTGATTTTTACATTCCTAGCTATATAAAAGTGATAAGAAATGAAGCTTATTCTATGTGTATAAGTGAAATGTACGATTTCACACAAGGATTCATTTAATGCTAGCATTTCTTAATCTTGGTTTTGAGGATGGTAGCATTTTTCTGAAGTTACCTTTCTGTTTCAGTATTGAAGAATGTCGCAATATAATCATGCAATTTGGTGTTCGGGAGGTCACAGCTGCCCAGGTTGCAAGGGTTTTGGGAATGATGGCTCGAACTCATTCAGGATTAACAGATGGTATTCCATTACAGGTGTGTTGAATTCAGCTATGTTACCAAATGAGTCAATATTCTGTCCTCTTTATTTTATTCATTAAATGACAGTATAACTGTTCCACCATTCAGAACTGAACACATTAAGTAGTTGGATTTGTTTAATTCAAGTTTTACTTCTACAGAGTATCTCTGCTCCTGGCAGTGGTATCTGGAGTGACGGAAAAGATAAAAGTGATGGAGCACAGGCACACACGTGGAATGTAGAAGTCTTGATTGATGTTCTGAAAGAACTGGTAAGTACCTGTAATCTGGTTTTTGATTCATGATATTAGTAAGATACAGCCCAAAGAAACCAAATTTTTTTTTTGGAGACAAAGTCTTATTCTGTTGCCCTGGCCAGAGTGCCGTGTCATCAGCTCACAGCAACCTCAAACTCCTGGGCTCAAGCGATCCTTCTGCCTCAGCCTCCCGAGTAACTGGGACTACAGGCATGTGTCACCATGTCCGGCTAATTTTTTAAATATATTTTTAGTTGTCCAATTAATTTCTTTTTTTTTTTAAGTAGAGACGGGGGTCTCGCTCTTGCTCGGGCTGGTTTTGAACTCCTGACCTTGAGCGATCCTGTCGCCTTGGCCTCCCAGAGTGAGAGTGCTAGGATTATAGGCAGGCATTTTATTTATTAAAATTTTGCTTTCTGGCTGGGCGCAGTGGCTCACGCCTGTAATCCTAGCACTCTGGGAGGCTGAGGTGGGAGGATTGCTCAAGATCAGGAGTTCGAAACCAGCCCGAGCAAGAGCGAGACCCCGTCTCTACTAAAAATAGAAAGACATTAATTCGCCAACTAAGAATATGTAGAAAAAATTAGCCGCGCATGGTGGCACATGCCTGTAGTCCCAGGTACTCTGGAGGCTGAGGCAGGAAGATCACCTGAGCCCGGGAGTTTGAGGTTGCACGTGAGCTAGGGCTGATGGCCACGGCACTCTAGCCTGGGCATCAGAGTGAGACTCTGCCCCCGAAAAAATAAATAAATAAATAAAATAAAATGCCCAGCTGTGTAAGAGTGGCAATGTTTTGTAATTCTCCAACTTCTTTGGCTTGAAAAGTAATTAAACTGGTAGAAAGGTTTTGAGTTATCTTGATTGACAACAGTGAGTTACGTATTGAACTACTTATTCTACTACTCATTATGCCCTTCTTACTACTATACTTGAGTAGTCTTTTGGAAAAAGAAAAGGAATCAAGTATTTGAGTTAATTATGCACTGGAAATAGTACATAATCAAATTCTAGTTTTTTGGGAGGAGGTTGTTGCCTTGCTGTTCTAAGCGGCTCTGCCGGCACTGCCGAGGTGAGTTGTATGATTTTGCAGGAAGTGGAGAGGGCTAATTTATTGTAAAGTAATGATTAAACAATTACTCAGAAGGGAGGCCTTCTGAATGTTTTTTGTAGGTATAACAAAAATCCTGCAAACTCTGTATGGTGGATAAGGATAATAAAAATTCACATATATCTTTTGGATTATCTACAAACTAAACAGATAAAGTGCCTCCACTAAAATATTGAAAAGCTTAAATAAAACAAAGAAATGAAACTTTTTAGATATTTAAAGGAAGTGATAAAATTTAGTAAGTGGGACAGTAATGGTGTCAAGATGTAGTATCCTCAGTTTTATTCATAAAATGTCATGCAACAATATATAATGGGAGACTACATATACATAATCATAACATTTGAAAATCAGGTGTCCTGAAATAGGATTTTATCTGTCCTATTTTTCATTTTCACTTTCACATGTTTGGAATTTAGGAGTAAAATCCAGTAACAGAAGCATGCTGTTCTGTTTTTTGTTTTATGTGGGCAGGAGATCAGAAGCAGCATGCTATTCTCTATATGACCCTGCTGCCACCGATATCAATGTGTTTCCTTTTTGTTTTCTCAATCGTAGATGAGTTTGTTCAGACAATTTTTCATTAGTAATAGAAGGCAAAAATAATACACAGTCATAGCAGAAAACTAGGAAAAGTATAAAAACCAGTTTTTTATCACTTATGGATAACCGCTTAGGGATTTAATGTTTATCCTTGTTGTCATGCAAAAGTAAGGACATGCCCCTTTAACTCAACAGTTCTGTCTTTGTTCTTTATTACCCAAGTAAAAATACTTTCTTTTTAAAAATTGTAGACAAGTACACTATCCCATGATATCTGAAGCTATTTTTTTGTTCCTGTTTACAGAGAGTGAAAAAATTGCCTTCACTGGGATTTTAAACAATTGAATTAGTAACCTCTTTTCCTCCTTCGTTTTCCTTCTTGGACTGTGTTAGGGTTTTCCACCCAATTTTTGAACAGAAGACAATTTTAGATACATATTGGGTTTTTAATTTGGTTCTTTGGTTGTTTATCAAGGAGGGGCATGAGTATCGATTTATCAAACTTATCTCTATCTAAGATAATGCTGTTTAACAGTAAATTTATGGTCCTGTTTTTTACAACCAGTCTTTGAAAACAAATTTAAAAAAAATTATTTTCTGAAAGTTACTGTTTCCTTAGGAAAACCCCAATTGAAGATTGTTTTGTACCATATACAAGCACAAGCAAGTTTTAAAGTCTTCATGGCTTGAGTCACTTTATAGAATTCTTCCACCACCCCACCCCCTTCAGAACACTTGGACAAAGAATGGTTAGAGCTTTAAATACAAAGTGTACACTGCCAACATATGTCATTTCCTTATTTGCCCTTTTCAGGCATAAGACATACTACTTTGTGCAGGGTGTTTGGTAAATTACCTTGTATAAACTTGTTTCCTTTGTTTTTCTTTAAGGAGTCTCAGACTGCTTTTTTTGAATACCTTTTCCAGAAAACATCTTTTGAATGGAATTTTTAGTCATTCAGACATAAAGAATCTAGACCACTGATGCATACATTGGGATGCTGTTAAAGGAGATCTTACGTTAATTAAGAATGTCTGGGATAATTGATTTATCTTTGCCACTTTGTTCCAAGAGAGTAGAATTTTGGTGTAAAGACAGCACTGAGCGAAGATTTATTCATTTGCCGTATTGGAATGGGCCCTGTTGTTGGACTAAGTACGGGAAGAGAGGGTTCCTGCTTAAGTACTCACACGTTCAGAAGTATGTCCTGAACTGAAGGTCGGAGTACCTTGCTCATAAAGCCAGTTTATTTTGAATATTAGGAATTGACCTTTATATCTCTTTCAAAATGCCAAAAAAATTCAGGTGATTTTGAATTTATAAATAGAACATCTTGATTGAATTTCAGATTTAATTTGGCCCTTTGGCTAAAGCTTTATGTTCGTTAAAGTTTGAACTGCTTTTATCTTTTTTTTAGAACCCGAGTTTGAATTTTAAGGAAGTAACTTATGAACTGGACCATCCTGGATTTCAAATTCGTGACAGTAAAGGACTTCATAATGTGGTTTATGGCATTCAGAGGGGTTTGGGTATGGAAGTATTCCCAGTAGACCTCATATATAGACCTTGGAAACACGCAGAAGGCCAGGTAAGTGAGTGGTATTTAGCTATAGAAGGGAAACAAAATAATGACTTATTCCTTATGTAGTGCTGTCTGTTCATTGAATGAAATATTATTTTAAAGTAGAATTTGTTTTACACAGCTCAGAAGAGAACGGAGTATCATAAATATTGAAAGAATATTACTGTAGTTTTAGTACCAGTAAGATTCCATTCAGGTATAATAATCAAGCTGTTTTCCCAGTAATTTAGTCTTGTTTGTCTCCAGGGCCATCTCATCATGCACCTTTTATTTGTCTAAATTGTCTTGGTTTTCAAAGGGCAAACAATTAAGATTTTAAAAGGGAAATTGTCATCCTGATAACTTTGAGATTAGCCTGATGAAAATATTTTGAATTTTTATGCCATTCACAATCATGTATGGTGGTAAAGACTTTCTTCTTTTGTTCCAGCTCTCCTTCATTCAGCATTCCCTTATAAATCCAGAAATCTTCTGTTTTGCGGATTATCCCTGTCATACTGTTGCCACTGATATTCTGAAAGCACCACCTGAGGATGACAATCGAGAAATTGCCACATGGTAAACACTGTCATGTAGCTTTTCTTTAAGGGGTCACATCTTTTTTGAAATATAAAATTGTGAGCCAAGTATATAGTTAACAGGTTCAAATGAAACAGTATTTTTAGTGATCCTACTTACCTTAAATTTTCATAGAGGGTGTTGGTGGATAAAATTGTTTTTTTAGTCTGTTATCACTAGTTATTTCTCTGCTCTTTAAGGTGTGCCATGAGGTATTTTTCTAAAATATCAGAAATTCAAAACTATCAAATATTCGAGGGGGTTTTGTACTTCTTAAGATTTCTTCTCCGTAAATTTGCTTACCTTTTTTTTTCCTTTGTAAGTTGCTCAGGGTAGCCCATCAAATCTGATACTTTGAGCTAAATTATCTAGTTTCTCTGAGTCCAGTTCCAAATTTCTGAGACAGAATCTGACTCCACTGTCTAGTTGAGGTTTTTCCTGAGATTCTTTGTTCAGTCACTCCTCTCTGGTGATGTGAGGGAAGGATGGTAAAAGTGTTTCCATCATTGTTAAAGTATACACATAGCTACAGGGAGGGAGGTTGGCCTGAATTGTTTGCCAGAGGCATCTAATTTATAATGTTTCTTCAATTTTTTTTTGTAACTATACTCTCCCAGGACACTTTTTGAATCATTGAACAGGTTGTCTTTATTTTGGTGGTAATGTGTTCTTTTCCCACATGCTAGCCAACATTGGATTTGCAAGTTTGGCTGATTTTTCCTGTTGAGTCTAATGTGTAATAGAAATATATCTTTTTCATTTTATTTTAACAGATAAAGGCTTCTTTCCATATTAAAAACATGTCATTGTCCCATTGAACAAATACTGGTTCCAATATAGCAAGTTGTCTATATTTAAGTTTTCCTAATTGGCTCAACAATGTCTTTTATTTTATTTTATTTTATTTTTTTGACAAGGCTAAAATATTTAATAAATAATCACTGCTTTTGTCTTTTACACCTTAGGTATATAGAACCATATCAATAATTATTCCCAGAAAGCAATTTATCTGCCAAATTTAAACTGTGATGGTAGAACTTGATATACAAAATAAATAACAACAAAAACTACAACAAATATAACAATATCCATGAAACAGACATTATGACCTGATTTTTTGGACAATTGGAAATGTGTATAAATAAATAAAGAGGCTAAGCAAAACTACAATAAATATCGTAGGAGAAAAAAATGTTTAATAATCAGGCCGGGCGCGGTGGCTCACGCCTGTAATCCTAGCACTCTGGGAGGCCGAGGCGGGTGGATAGCTCAAGGTCAGGAGTTCGAAACCAGCCTGAGCAAGAGCGAGACCCCGTCTCTACTAATAATAGAAAGAAATTAACTGG
>CAUYRT010103132.1:0-23646 GCA_963574885.1 Lepilemur ruficaudatus | reverse complement strand
CAGCCTGAGCAACAGCAAGACCCCGTCTCTACAAAAAATAGAAGAAATTAATTGGACAACTAAAAACATATAGAAAAAAATTAGCTGGGCATGGCGGTGCATGCCTGTAGTCCCAGCTACTTGGGAGGCTGAGGCAGGAAGATCACCTGAGCCCAGGAGTTTGAGGTTGCTGTGAGCTTCGCTGATGCCACGGCACTCTACAGCCCGGGCAACAGAGTGAGACTCTGTCTCAAAAAATAAATAAATAAATAAATAAATAAATAAAATGCTTCCTCTGGATGACTTTTTAAAATTTACTAATCCCAGGGATGTTAACAGTTCATTCTGATGACATCAACAAAGATAGCACTCAACAGACTCTCCCATGAGCTCACTGCAACATGAACAGAAGCATGACCAAATTTCAATTTGAACTGTCTTATTTTTATTTTTCAGGAGTATAACATGTATGGCTGGTGGGTAGGAGAACTGAACAGTGTCATTGGGATTGTTCCAAAGGAGTATCTCACCAGTGCCTTTGAAGTGGAAGAAAAATGAAGCCCAGGTATAGGCCCATTAGTTGGGCAGAATTTGTAGGTGATGACTTCAGTTTCTTTTTGAAAGAGGAGAGTTGCCAGTGAAGTAGCTTTTCTTCACTTCCCAAAGTAATGCTAATGAGTCACCCTTGAAAGAAAATAAGTCTGGAATTGTTTTTTCCTCAATTTGGGGACTGTGTCATTTAGGATTAGGTTCAATTAATAGTGACAGAAAATCCAACGTAACAATGACTTAACTTTAACACAGATATGTATTTTTCTCTTCCATAAAAATCTGGAGGAAGGTAGCCCAATGTATCCAGGTCCCAAGTATCTTCTCTTTTTGCTCCTCTGTGTGCAGCCAACATTCCCAAGGTGACCTCATGGCCAAGGTATATGCTCCAGCTCCAGCTGTCCTGTGTGCATCCTACTCAGCAGGAAAGCTAAAAATGAAAGGAGAAGGGCATACCCTCTCCATTGAAGGACACTTCACAGATGTTGCACACATACTTCTGCTTACATTCCATTGGCCAGATACAAGCTGCAAAGAAAGCTGATAGCCCTGTGTCCACCTTGAAGATGAAAGGTTCATTATTAAATAAAAATGGGAGAATGGATATTGGGAGATAACTAGGAATGTTTGCCAGAAGGGTAGATCTGGGTTTATCCAATAGCTCTCAAATCCAGGACACCATTTCCCCAAAATGCCCACATATTCCAATATGACTGACAAAGATTAGGAATCCAGCATGAGGATTCCTGTGGAACATAATCAAATTAACTTTGAAGTAATAAAGAATATGGTTTGGTGGTGGCACACACCTATAGTCCCAGATACTTGGGAGGCTGAGGCAGGAGGATCACTTGAGCCCAGGAGTTGGAGGTTGCAATGAGCTATGTATGATGTTGATGCCACTGCACTCTAGTCCAGGCAACACCTTGTCTCAAAAAAAAAAAAAAAAAAAAGAATATGGTTTGGCAAGGCACAGTGGCTCATGCCTATAACCCCAGCACTTTGGGAAGCCAAGGCTGGAGGATCACTTGAGACCAGGAGTTTAAGACTACTCTAGACAACAGTATGACCCTGTCTTGACAAAAAATAAATTTAAAAAAATAGCCAGGTATGGTGGCATGCACCTGTGAGACCGGAGGATCACTTCAGCCTAGGAGTTTTAGGTTGCAGTGAGCTGTGATTGCACTACTGCATTCCAGCCTGGGCAACAAAGCAAGACCTTGTCTTTTAAATATATATATGATTTGCATGTTATGAACAAGAACCACATTGTATTTTAAAACAGTAGGAGTGAGTGCTTAATTTGGGTGGGATATCAGTGGGAGCCACTTGGGTGCAGAGTGGATTTTGTCTAGAATTGGGATGGTGGTGGAGGGCCCCCAAGACCAGCTACATCTTTTGGCCTGAAATGGGAGCAGCCTTTATTGCCGGGGGTGAAGGACTGCATCAGTGTGACAGTGAACAAACTGTCTTCAGAGTCTTCCAGGCCAGGACTCACTCTCTTGCACAGCAGCAGCTGAGTGAATTTATTTAGAAAAATACATAACAATAGAGCTTACTCTCTGATGCCCTTGTACAACCATAAAGCTCCAGCTCGGGCCAGTCACTCAAGGTTTGCCTTCATGATTTTGCCAATGAGGACTTTGTTTCCTGGCCATAAATGCAGAAGGGTTGGATTTTTTCTGTGAAATCCAAACAAATTCACCCTATTTCATTTTGTCATTTATTTAAAGTTGTTTATCTCCTCATTCTCTTTGATCCAACAGTTCCACTTCTAAGAACTTATCCTGCAGCTGTATTTGCACACATGTAAAATGATATGCACACAAGGTTCATTCGTCATAGCAAATGACTGGAAATAACCTAAATGTTCAATAAAGAACTAGTCAAATAACTATAGTACATTCATTCAATTTAACACTATGCAACAGTAAAAAGGAAAGGGAAGCTCTTATAGAATACATTCTGAAATATACTGGTAAGTAAAAATAAAAAAAGCAGCAAAGAAGGGTAGGCCAAGTTTGCCCCATTTGTATAAAAGGAGAGTAGAGGCTACAGATACTCATTTGCTTATATACATATGAGGTATTTCTGGAAAGAGACACCAAATGATAACATGGTTGCCTCCAAGGACAGAGAAACTGCATGACTGTGAGACAGGGTAGGAGAGAAGACTTTTCACGCTATGCTCTTTTATACTTCTATATTTTGAATCATAAAAGCAAATTTATGGCCAGGCGCAGTGGCTCAAGCCTGTAATCCTAGCACTTTGGGAAGCTGCGGCGGGAGGACTGCTTGAGCACAGGAGTTCCAGACCAGCCTGGGCAATAGCAAGACCCCATTTCTACAAAAACTAGAAAAAAAAAATTAGCCAGGCATGGTTGGGCACAGCTGTAGTCCCAGCTACTCAGGAGGCTGAGACAGGAGGATTGCTTGGACCCAGAAGTTGTAGGCTGCAGTGAGCTATGATGACACCACTGCATTCTAGCCTGGGCAACAGAGCGAGACCCTGTCTCAAAATAAATAAATAAATAAAACAAAATAAAATAAAAACAAATTTATTTTTCTTTCTTTAGGAAACATATTCTTCTCTCCTGCCTTTATGAAGAAACTGATCATCAAGGGCCCCCACTCCCTAGTCCTGCCACCCCACCAACCACCAACGCGATGGACTCCCCTTTACTGAAGAGACCGTAGTGACTGCGAACCACCAATAAGATAGGTGGGAAGAGGCACATTCATCAAACACATTACTAAACCTGCCTAGTCATGGCTCCAAACAGGTCCACACATCCACATCTGCCTTTTCCACAGGCTCATCACAAAGAGGGTGAGAGAGAAAGAAACCTTGAGAGGAGGAAGTTGCTCGTTGTTCTAGCTGGTTTGAAAAGCACAAATAAACTTCAGATTTGGTTCCTTGCCATGTGTGATGGTATTGAATTCCTTTTTATGATGGTATCAAAACGCCAGCTTTGGGTATTCTCACCACCTCCAAGCAAAGTGGGAAAGCACAACCAGAGAAAAAATAAAAGCCCAGACAAAGAAGGAGAATTGCAATTGTCTTTCAGGGCAGAATCGTCTCTGGAACCCAAGTCTGCTGGTTTCTGGTCAGCTTCTCAGACCGTTGGCTAGTTGGTTATTTTTTCTTATGTGTTGAAGCTCTCTGAAAAGAGACAGAGCCTTGGAAGTCAGCACATCGGAAAGTTCTTCTTCAGGCCTCAAGTCAGTTAACAACCCCTCTGTGTCCTGCACCACAAGTCCCAGGAAGTTGCTGAGGAAGTGCTTTGAGGAGGGCTTCAGTATGGATTCAGGGCTTTCTGTTTCCCTTGCCCGTTGCCTATACCCAGCACTCAAGCTACCTGTCCAATGAAGAGACCGCTAAACATAACGACTAAGAACATAGCATCTGGCTAGGCGCGGTGGCTCATGCCTGTAATCCTAGCGCTCTGGGAGGCCAAGGCGGGTGGATCACTCAAGGTCAGGAGTTTGAAACCAGCCTGAGCAAGAGAGAGACCCTTGTCTCTACTAAAAATAGAAAGAAATTAATAGGCCAACTAAAAATGTATAGAAAAAATTAGCCGGGCATGGTGGCGCATGCCTATGGTCCCAGCTACTCGGGAGCTGAGGCAGAAGGATCGCTTGAGCCCAGGAGTTTGAGGTTGCTGTGAGCTAGGCTGATGCCACGGCACTCTAGCCTGGGCAACAGAGTGAGACTCTGTCTCAAAAAAACAAAGGGTTAGCTGTTACTGCTTGACTCCCTATATGAGAAATTTTCAAAGATAGGCAACTGAGCAGCTATGGAAATGCCTGTTCAGGGCAGTCCTGGATTGGCAGTAGCCTTCCTCTCCTCTGCAATGACCGTAGCCCTCTGTAGCCCTGGAGTCAGATACTCATCTCACATCACCACAAGAGAGAAACCAGGGTGCAAACAGGGATGTCAGTGGATTCCAAGTTGCTCAAAAAAAAAAAAAAAAAAAAAACTTATGCCAACTATTCATTTCCAGATTTTATGACTGAGGAGTTAAAAAATAAAACCCATTTGTGTATGACAGATAAAGACATGGATGAAAAAAGGGGCAATTTAGGTTTAGGAGGAAAAAACACACATGAGATAAAAGGCAATATAGAAGTATCCATAACGTCCCCTCCACTTTACACAGGGTGCTAAAGAAGAAGGAACCACTAGGTGGCAGCATATGAGCAGGTGAACCAAAGAGAACCAATTGCCTCCCGTTTTAGGAACCTTCGCACCAATCCTAGCCCACAGGTAAGAACAATGGGCATTGTTCTAGAGTGTTTAACAGAGGGATCCAAGTCTAGAAGGCTGAGTGGCTAAGAGGCAGAAATACCATCGTGCCACTGCTCTGTAACTGAGAGACACCAGAAAAGGGGATACCAGAAGAAGAAGAGAAGGTATCTGGGACAGGATGAGAAGGGATTGAAAAAGGAACCAAAGTCAAGGTAACTCTTTTACACCCTATACACAGTTCAATGCTCTCTAAATAGCATAGCCATTGGCTTCCAGCATTTAAAACAAAATATTCTACCTTTTGTCTTGCATGGGAAAAAATTAAAAAATACAACAAAATAGTCCTTTCTCTACCTGTAGGCCAGAGGAAACAACTATTTCCCAAACTGCAGAGGTTTTTCAGCACCTCTGTGCACCATAGGGTAGACTCCACACTTGACCCTTCTAGCTATAAAACTTCAGAAGAAGTTTCAGATTGGCCCTAAAAGATATAAACAAACAGACTGATTGGAAATCTAGTCTGTAGCTGTTCTGGCTATCTCTGGCATTGTTATGTGCAAGAAAAGGTAGAGCTCATTTGATGGGTTGATGAGACTGTCTACAGGCTGAAGGGCATTCTCTGTTAGGGGATAGTTTTAAAGGAGACCTTTTGGAAGCAGCAGCTTCCTACATCTGTTGGTAATTAAACCTCATCCAGTAAAATTGCTCCCCACTCAACTCAACAGCCTCCATCTTCACCAACAGCCTCAGAAGGCAGCTGACTAATCAGATTACCTTTCTTGGTTTGACTCCACTAACCAAATCCCCACCTCACTGCCTGCCACTCACTGGATAACTGGGGCATGAGACCACTTAACTGCATTATGTGTAGGATGGTCACCACCAATTGTTCTGGCACGTGAAACAGGAGAGGAGTAGAGATGGACGGTTGTTTCCTTCCTTGATTTTATGTAAAGAAGGGAAAATTAAAAAGCTAAGATCCTAAATTTAGAAGCAAATGCATATCTGCTTTTTATAGATACATAATCATTTATAAGGAACTTAATGACATCCAGTGGATAATCTAACCTAGGGCTGGTACAGTTTGGCCTGCATTGTCCAAGCTCATATCTTAGAACATTAAATGCTCGGAAAATAATCTTTCAGCTACATGTCATTAAAAATACATGTTTCCTACTGTTTTTTCTGTCATCCATATAGCAAAATAGCATGGACATTGTTTTGCCGTTACCTCAATATAAAATTTTCCCATACAATGGCCTGTTAATATTATACCTCTTAGAAACCTATATTTAATTCAAAAATAGGGTAGGGAGTGAATAAAAATGGGAAAGAGGAGAGAATTCCTCTTAAGTCTCATTCCCTTAACCCAAGTTGATTTCATTTTCAATGTGAGCAGCACCAAAGGTGGGGCCAACAATATATCCCCCTCCTGTTTGTTTGAGACAGATACTTTATCTAAACATAATACATAAGGAGTAGACTCAATCTCAAGTTACCATTAACTTCTTTTTTTTTTTTTTTTTTTAGCAATTTAGCTTTCCTAGTTGCACCTCCTTGTTTATAACCAGTTAGTCTTTTTTTAAGTGATGACACTGAGGATCTGAAAGGTTGTAACTAGTTGGCCAAAATCACACGAATCCTGCCACGTAAGAAGAAATGAAATGAAAGCCCCTTGAAATTGTCAGCTGCTTTGCTTACTGACTTACTCGAGTTCTATTGTAATTAGACATCTCCAGTGAGACATCTTCAAAATCCACATTTTGCACCAGTGCCAGTTCCTGGCATCACAATAAGGCGGGTGTCAATGCAAAGTGAAAGATAATGCATGGTGGGGGTGGGGGGAGACCCCCGCCTTTAAAAACCAGCCTGAGAAAGATGGAGTTGAAGAGAAGGAAGAAGAAAAAAAAAAAAAAAAGAAACAACAGTATGTTCTTTCTTTGCATCTTAAGAACAAAACAGATGTCAGGGACGGCGATGCTTTCATCTCTTGCTCAAAAAATAAAAAACCTCCCCACAGGTCTCCCACCAGGAGCAGCTCTGGAAGGATAAATCTTGAGTGGCGCTGATTTGTTAATTCCCAGAGCACCAGCAAAATCTGCAGGGCTGACTTTAGAAAAAGCACACAGAGGATTATCCCTGCTACACAGCCCAGTGACTCAAACTCATTTTCTAGTTTGTGGATTACCATAGTCCCTTGCTCCTCCCTCTTCCCTCCTGCCCAGCTATTTCATTTCCCATTAGAATTTACCAAGATTGGGTAAAGAGTTTGAGATTTACAACTAAAAAGAACTTTTTCTTTTTCAAAAGATTTGAATTATTCTCCCTATTTCCCTATCAAAAACTGTTCAGAAAACATGCTGTTTCTCTCCTCAGTGTGAATTGATGGCCAGTCTTTGGGATTCAATTAATGATGCATTTTAAGATGTAGTCCATTTTGTATGAAAATATTTTATAAATATAATGGCAAAAAAATACTCCTGTATTAAAGGAAACTGAGGTACAATAGGGTGACCACATAATTTATTCTCCAAACTGAGACGCTTTGAGAGTGAAGGGGGTAGTTGTTAATAATGATGCTGAGACTGCAGGTATAAGCTGAGAAGTGTGGTCACGCTAAAAATAAGGCAAGACGGTTGCCCAGTCTCCTGGGGAGTGGGCGGTAGATAGAGATGACCTGGCTTTCCTGGTATGGGGCTTGACAATGTCCCCTCTAATGAAGTCCTCTCCCCTGCAGGCCTGGTTTCTAGGCAAACCCTGCCAACTAGGCTTCCTTTTCCTGATGCCCAGGCTGTTCTGGTGTCTCTGGCATTGAGCCGCCTGTGGGGCTGGCCAGCTGTCAGCAGCTGTGTGTGTTCAGTTCTCTCATGGGGTCCCATCACAATCCGCCACCCCTCCACCTGGCAGAGTGCCACTGAAAGAAGCATTTTTGTATGGGCAATGGTATGCCACTTCCTTGCCTCCTGTGACAGGAGTAAGTTCCAAGAGTCTTCTAGTGCTGGTCCTCAAAGAGGGCATCTGGTTCCACTGCAGACAGTCTCAGCCTGATGGCGAGCAGCTGGACATCTTCCATCCAGCACATCCGACTGTGGAACAGAAAACAGGTTGCGGACATTTCCCTTTTCCACACCGTCAGACTCACCAGCATTGCTCTGCCGTGAATCGCCAGAGTGGCACACCACCACTGCAGTGGGCCTGTCACTAACGTATTCCACCTCTGGGAAAACACCTGGCGTGTGGAAATTTCCGATTATTTCTTCAACATCTCCAAGTTTAGGGGGACAGAACTTGGAGCTGATTACTTCATTCTGTTAATGCAGGGTTGCTCAATCTCAGCATTATTGCCATTTTGGGCTCAATAATTGTATGTTGTTGGGGGCATTTAGGATGCTTAGCAGCATCCCTGTCCTCTTCCCACTAAATGCCAATAGTGCTCCCCCAAGCCCCCCAAGCTCTTGACAATGAAAAATGTTTCTAGGTATTGCCAAATAGCCCCTGAGGACAAAATCTCCCCTGGCTGAGAATCACTGTCTCAGAGCATTTGGGGTATGCTTAGGGCAAAGCACAGAGAAACTGCCCTGCCTTCTAGAAATTTGTGCTTTAGCCAGTGGATTATAGTGATAGAGATCACAGCTGGGTTGATAAGATACAGCATTTCAATGCCACGACTCTCTCAGGGTTTAAAAACCAGCAGGCCAGCCCCTGCACTCCACCTCTGAGATCTGTTCACCTGTGCTGCTGCAGATTTGCACTAGGAAAATGTTGTGTTTGAGTGGATAAGACCATCCGTGCCGGTTCAGAGAGCTGCATTACAGCGAGTCTCTCATGTCTCGAGCCCTGTGATCACTATCCCCTGTTTCCCTTCGCTGTGACAGAAATCTACAAGGGGAGTGCTGAAACCAAGTGAGATCCTGTGTACTACTTCAGAGCAAGAAACACAGGGTCCTAGAAACACAACGCAGACAACAGCTGCAGCTGAAAGGTTGCTGCTCCGGTTCCCTCCGCATTGCGCTGGGTGGGGCTGGGGCCATGCGCCACGCTTTGGGTGTGTTGACTGCAGTCCCCAGGCAGAAGCGGGGAGATTCAGGACAGATTGCCATCTCACGGCTGTGCTTTTCCTAGTCCTTCATGTTAGTTTAGGGGAAGTTTTCTCATACAAAATGACTCCCAGGAGCTCTGTCAGGAACCAAAAAATAAATAAATAAAACAAAAACACAAACACAACCAAAACCCACTGCCTTCTCAAGAGGCCAAGATAGGATGAGGGGTCTGGTGCCATTGTTATCTTTGCCAGCAAGGGCCAGACAGAAGGGCCATCGCTGGCCCTGGTGCCAGCCAGAGCCCTGTGACGCTGCCTCCCATGGGTCCTGAATCTGAGGCACCTGGAAGGGTTATTAGCAGGATTGGAACTCATCCCTCTGCTGGGACTAGATCATAATTACAGTAATTTTCTAACAGAGCTCTGCAGTAGGACTGTTTAATCAGCATCTGACTCCCTTGTGCTCCCAGCCCTCATCACTCAAGGAGAGGAGTGGGATGGCTCTTAAAGAGACAGTGCCCGCCTTTCAGCGTTTTGAACAGATGTGGCCTAATTGGTAGAATATATCTAAGTCTCATAGCTTATAGCAGGCAGGTTGCCTTGCCTCCAACAAACTGCCTCAGGCTCTCACTACTCTGGGCCTTCTGCCGGAAGGAAGGACCGGGTCTGGCTGCTGGTGGGCCTGGCTTCCCACACCAGCACAGCCACCAGGGGAAGGGACACACACAGGGCTAGAGCATGTATGGAAGGATCTGAACAAGCTGGCCCCTTCTTAACTGATGGCATGAAAGAAAAAGTGCTTGGCTGAAGGACAGGAAGGAGGGACTTGACAGCCATGCGTGAAAAAGAAATTTGGCCGGTGGCTTTCCACAATCCAGAGATTACAAAAGCATCTTGCACTCCTGTCCTTCCAGTGGAAAAAACCTTAAAGACTTTCCAGGAGTCTCTTAACTCTCTCACACTTTGGCTTCACCACCTTTCTCTGCTTATTTTCTGTACCACTTTCACAACCATGAAAGTACCTTTTTCTGTTTCCTCCTCCTTTGCTTGTAGACCAGATCTCCCCTGAATCAAAGGGAAATGAAATTATTCACTCTGCTTACTGAGTCAGGAGTACTCTGTTTCCTAAAAAGTGTGGCCCTTGTTAACCTTTTGAGCATAACTTGTATTTATTATATCTTGAGATTTGAGGTCTCCAGCTGCAAATCCAGTCATGGCTAAAGTGGACATGTTTTTCCCCGCAAGAATGTCTCTAAGATGCTGACTGCTTCTACCACTCTGTTGGTAAGCCAAATGCATATTTGGTCTTTGTAGAGGTCCCCAAAACAGCACTTTAGAGAGAACTGGGGCAGGAAGTAGATGAGAGAGAAGAATGGATGAAGGCTTCAAAAGTGGGCTGAGGAAACTTTTAGGAAAGAAGGTACAGTGGGTAAGAATAGGAAGGGGGACACTCAACCATAGTTCAAAGAAAGGTTACTCTGAGCCAGACTATGTGCCTTCTACAGAACTGACTCCCTGCTTGCAGAAAGTGCCTCCCCACCCCCAGACTTAAGGATCACAACCCAGTGCTTGATTAAGGAAGTGCTATCTCGCGCTATAGTGGTTATCTGCTTGGCTTCAGCTGCGTCTCAGCTGGCTGCTTGTACATAAATCCATAGATGCCACTCCGGTCTCTGATTTAATCCTCCTGCATCCTGTGAGGCAGACTGGGAGCTGGTCCATTCCTATTTCTATCCCAACACATCTTCGCATCCTTTGGGCCTACTGTCCACCCCCACCCCTAGAGTGTTAAGAAAATTCAGCAAGAGCTGAGGTGTACAAACAAATTCACAAACACGAAGCTAACTTAATGCCCAAATTGTTACAAAGTCATAATGACCTCAGGCAAAACTACCAGAGAGGGTAGAAGGTGCCTATGACTCAGTGGTGTGGATCTAAGGCCTTAGTAGTCAGAAAACTTAAGACTGTGAATGACCTTTGATTTCAGAGAACAACTCTGAAAAGCCCTGTGGGGGGATTTTTTTTTCCTTGAATGTAGTGGTAAGTTTAATTTTTTAAAAGTTTTTTTGGGGAAAAAAAAAAAACTTGTCTTACTTGTCTTACAGAGCTTGGAAAGTACCTCTTACAGGAATATATTCTACTGCCATCTAAAAACATGCTTTTTCAAAAGCCATGCTCAGCTCAGTTTCCTCAGCTAGAAAATGAGTATAATACCTGCCCTATGCTCCTCATTGGGCACTGATTCAATTAAAATGATGCATATGACACTATTTTTACATTAATCACCCCCCCAACATAAACACTTCCTTCCACCAGATAAAACCCCCAGGAGCTTGGGATCAGTTATCCTGGGTAATAGGAAATGATCACTAGACTTGGGCCATGGAAGTAGCCATCAGAAGAGAGGTGACTAAATCAGGCACAGAACCCGACTCAAACCTAAATTCTAAACAAAACACTTTCATTCTACAAAACATCAGTGGGTCACTCCCCCCAGCTAGTTCCGCACCTTTCATACAGAAGTCATCCAGCCATGATGGCTAAACCCGAACACACACGGGGACAGCACAAAACGTAAGAGGGGCATATGGCACTGCCTGGATGGAGAGGAAAGCCCATCTTTGCTGTTTTGCTGGTAACCCGAGGCCCCTATAATTAGGAAAGTTCTTCCTTTCTTAGGACATCTCCTTCCACGGCTTATACTCAACTCAGTGTGAAACTGATAGGAGATGGTGCCTGGCCTTAGATTAACTAAGGTGCTGTTGTATGCACTGATGCTAATGGATCATTAAGAAAGCTGGGAGTCAGAAAAATCACAGCCATGTCTTTGAATGGCTCCTGCTGTCCCAGCAGCCTAGCCTGCTGGCAGAACTAGCTGCTGAGCACCAACTCCAGGAAGAAAAGGAGCAAACAGAAGAAGGCCAACCCAGCTTGCTGTTTTTTGGCTGAGTAGGGAATTGACACAGACCACCTCCGGCTCTGTCTGGAAGTTTCGAGATCAGAGAGCTTCAGGCACAGCTGGGTTCACAGCTGCACCATTTGGAGCATTGGACTCATTAATATTCATGAGCCATCCCCACCAATCGGCAGAGCGGATGCCATTAGCTTAGCATCTGTCGGGTTTTGAGAGGGTTGTGTATGGACTTTTTTTCCCCTTTTAAATGAACTTCTTTTGACATTTTGGATTTGCCTCTGTAGGTTTTCTATCCTCGCCTTGCTTTGCTGCATCATATAAAGGAGAGACCCAAGGGAGGTGGGCAGGAAAGAGGGATGAATACCAGCCAGGGCTTTGCATCTGCCAGTTGACAAACTTTATTTCTCTTTCAGCACCTGGCACCTCAGACAGGCTTCGAGGATGGAAGCGGCATCAGGTAAATTATACTAACAAGGTTCATGCCCAGAACTGTGAGAAGAGCTGGATCCCGGCTCTTTGGAAGACAATCCTTCCTCCAGTGGTGAACTTGAGCTGCGCACACAATGCAGGAGAGCCGCAGTACACAGTTCTGAACCATTATTTCCACGCTGATAAATTCATGATTTATGAAAGTAAGTACTGCCAGCCCTCACTCCCTCCTTCTCTGCTACAGC
This sequence comes from Lepilemur ruficaudatus, assembly GCA_963574885.1. Classification (NCBI taxonomy): domain Eukaryota; kingdom Metazoa; phylum Chordata; class Mammalia; order Primates; family Lepilemuridae; genus Lepilemur; species Lepilemur ruficaudatus. The sequence continues at coordinate 11,242 of CAUYRT010103132.1, read as the reverse complement.
TTGTTAGACACAAATTGCAACAACAGTCTTAAATACTTGCATTTTATTTCGGGCCAAAGCCCCTCAACTCTGAACTAAATGCCATGACAGTCCCACAGCATAGGCTGGTAGTAAAAGAGCCCACAGACAGGGTGGGATGGCCATAGGAGGGTGGAGTGGGTGAGAGAAGAACCTAAGAGCAGAGTAATACAGAATGCCCGCGGCACTCAGCTCCTACCAGCTCTGGCTCTCAGCGGAGAGGAATAATGGCAGCAGGAGGGCAGAATGCTTCATTGTCTGAAGGAGGGTGTGTTGTTCCTCATCTCCATCCCCAGAGCCCTCTGTTCTAGGCAGAAACAAAGCCTTTGAGCCCTACTGGACTGAACGTACGGCCTCCCTGCAACACGGCCCCCCCTGCAACATGGCCCAGGGACACTGGCGGCTAAAGCCCTGGGGGCAGGGAGCTGTTACTAAAAGAGAAGAAAAGGATTCAAAAAAGAAAGGAGCCCACTCTAAGCCTACAGAAAAGACAGCCATGTCACTGCTTTATAACTAGAAGAGACTGTGTCAGCCCAGACAGCCTTTCCAAAACAAAGGCCCCTGAGCTATTGCCTCTCCCTTGGGCTGTGGCCAACCACTCCTTTCTCATGGATGGCCACGAGCTGTTACATGGGTCTCAGGCCCCACTCAGCCAGCCTGAGGTCTTGGGATAGGCCAGAAACCCCAGTCACAGCACCAGTTTCATTCAGTGGTATCAATGGAGGAAAAAGCAAGGAGGTGGGAGAGTAAATATTCACTGCCCTGTCCATGTAAGGAGGTAGGCAAGAGGCCAGCCTCCCAGAAACAAAGTGCTTCAGAGGCTACAGTAAAAACAGAAGCCAGGCAAAATGGGAATACAACTACATAAATATTCCTGTTGGGACAATATTCAATACAGCAGCTTAGAATCTGCCACTTACAGGTCCCCAAAACCAGTCACCTGAGGACGTGCTCCTGGGCCTATAAACAAATCATCTGAAGAAATTCAGTTCCCAGGAGAGTAAATATGGGTTTCTGTTCAAAATCAACAACCCCTGGGCCTTATGCTTAACTTACAAACATCTGCACAGTGTTTATTCTCATGGAGGAGGCATGAGGGGCTATCATGATGGACCTCTGTGCAGCCAACCTAAACAGAGGAGACTGTAAGACACTAAACAGCCCAGCCTCCCCCTACACACGCCCTGTGCCCAGTCCCACCTGAGTAAGTCTCCTGGCCTGCTTCTTCTCTGTCTGCCTTGGAGCAGAACCCAGAGCTCAGACCAGAGCTCACTTCTCCAAAACTGTTTCTAACTGACCAGGGTCCAAAGGCACAGCATGGTCCCCTCCTGTGGCCCTCCTCACAGACAGAGGAGTGGAGCTTCCCTCATCAGGTCTTGCAAAATCGCAGCATGATGGTAAGGAGAGGGTTGGGAGAGTGGGACTTTCCAAGGAAGGAACCTCAGAGTCAACAACTGGAGCCCACACTTCTAAATGGTCCTTTTCTTCACTGGGTGGTGAGGGAGAGCTCCTCCTACTGGATCTTGGAAGAAAGCAGCAACTGGAAAAGAGTGGGAAGGGGAAAAGAAGGGCATGAACAGATAAACAAAAATGAACAAATACAAGCAAATGGATAAACAAAATGTTGTTACACATCCATACAAATGGAATATTATCTGGCCATAAAAAGAAATGAAGTATTGATGCATGCTACAACATGGATGAACCTTTGTAAACATTAGGCTAAGTGAAAGAAACCAGTTACAAAAGACCAAATACTATATGACTCCATTTGTGTGAAATGTCCAGAACAGGCAAATCCATAGACACAGAGAGTAGACTGGTAGTTGCCAGGGATTTGGGGGGGAAGCAAGCAGCGGGGAGGGTAGGAGGGAAAGTAGAGTCACTACTCATGGATACAAGGTTTCTTTTAGGGTGATGACAATGTTCTAAAATTAACTGTGGTGATTGACAGTTGTACAATTCTGTGCATATACTAAATGCAAATATACTAAAAACTACTGAACTGTACACTAAAAAAGTAAACTTTATGGCAAGTGAATTATATGTCAATAAAGCTATTATTTTAAATGGGGGTGGGTGAGGGAAGGAATAAAGAAAGGACAAATAAAATTTTCCTCTTCTTTCTCCCGATATTTCAACAGAAGCCCTGCTACTCAGTGGAGGACTAACACAGACCCACCTGGAATAGAGAACCATACACACAGAGAACTACACCTTTCTGAAAGGCTATCAATGCTGTGATATTACTTTCCTTAACAAATAGAGACCCTCTGGCCCAGGTTACAGCAATCCTAGCCCCTGTGTTTCAAAAAAATGCTTCACTTACCTCTTAGGCTGGTCTCCTTTAGCCAGATGAGAAGAGCTCTGCCTCTCTTCCTGGGCCCAGCCACAGTTTGACATAGCATAGTGAAGAATGGCATCAGAAACAGTCATGGAGCTTCGTCCCTGGACACAGGCCTCTATCTCGGGCACCGAGAGCTGGCTTTGCAAGAAGAGGTGCAACTGGCTGTCCGACAGGAGAACCACGCTCTGCAGGACCCTGAGACAAACACAGGTAGCACAACACAGAGCACCACCCTGAGGGTTTGCTCTTCATCCCCATCCTTTGAAGGGCTTCTGACTTGAGGGAGCACTGAAGGCATGAGGATGCAAGAAAGGCACCTACCACTAATGTGCCTACCTGAGCAGGGAGCCCCATCCTGCCTGGCACCTTCCCCTGCCCTTGTCTTCACCCCCAGCGGACAGTGCTAGCCCAGCACGTCCACTCACTTTTCGAGGAAGTGCTGCAAACCTTGTCGTCGCTTCTCAATGAACTCATCTGAGTTGCCAAAGAAGGTTGACTTTCCAGGAAGTTCAGGTACAGGCCTGCAGAGTCACATAATGTAACACCCAAAATATGTGTCGCATCCAAGACAGTCATTCCAGCCCCTAATCAAAAAAATCCCTTGAAAAGAGGCCCAATCAATACAATTAGTCAGGCTAACACTGACTAATTGCATGTCATGGGTCAGGCACGGTGCTAAATGTTTTACAAACATTATTTCATTTAATCCTCCCAAAAACCCCATGGGAAGATATCAGTGTCCCCATTTTAGATCAGAGGTGAAGTAAATTTCCCACTGTCACACAGCTAGTAAGCAGCAAAGCTAGTATTTGAACCAAGTTTATGACTCCAAAATCCATGCAGATATACTATATTGTTTATAAAGCCCACTCCCACCATAACTATTATTTTAAAAAAGAAATTTAGACGTGGAGAATTCTGGGTCCTTCTGTGTAAATTAAGACTATCTACTCTAGTCCCAGATCACATGCTTGGAATTTGCTAAAAGTGGTTGAGCTGCAGCCAAGTCATCCATTTTTTTTTTTTTTTAAGAGACGGGGGCCACACTATGTTGCCCAGGCTGGAGTGCAGTGGCTATTCACAGGGGTGATCATGGTGTACTACAGCCTTGAACTCCTGGGCTCGAGTGATCCTCCTGCCTCAGCCTCCTAAGCAGCTAGGACTACAGGCATACACCATCACACCCAGCCTACCAACTCTTTAAATCTCCCTAGCCTCTCTTAAGGACAGCACATTTTTAAAAAACAATAGGCCAGGATGGAGGATCTGTCAGAGGAACTGAGGGAGCTTCACCCTCAGTTCTGTGCCACGACAATAACCTCATCAGTCCCCCAGGTTAACTAACTGGCTCAGTCACTCAACAGGCCACCTATCACCACTAGAGCATTCAGTGACCATTTGGTAGCAGAATCACTATTCTAATTCTCTCTACTTTTAGGACTTCATTGGAGGGTATGGGTGAGAAGTGAATAATAACTGCCTTTCCTAAGGCTCTCATACGTCTCTGGAAAAGGAGCTCTGTACTAAAGAGGGAAAAAAAAAATAACAATTTTTACACGTCAAGTAGACAGGAACACGACCTGTCAAATAAGTCCAAATGCTTAAAATGTTCTGATAACCAATGATAAGCACATTTAAAATGCTAGCAGTACATCTATTGAGCCCTAAACCAATATGCATATAAAAAAGAAAAACATTTTTGATGTTTTTATGGTTTTGTTAGGTCTAAATATCAGAAATGAGAACTCTATTTTTACTTTTATTCACTGATTTGAAAACATGATTTAAGAATATATTTCACAACTTTCTTAGTGCCTGGCATATTGCAAGTTCTCTTCATTATCAATTCCAGTTCTCAAGTAAGCACCTAAAAAGCCAGTCTCAGACCTGAGAAGGAAGAGCAAACTCACACCAAACCAGCGTTTCTTTGTAGCTGCTTTCTCAGCCACACGAACTCACGGTAGCGACGCCGAACACAGGAAGTCTTGGCGGTAAAGGCCTTGCTGTTGGTCTACAGGAGGAAGTACATGAAAAGGGTTAGTGGGAAAAGATCGAGTTCACATGAGCTCCCCCTCATCATTCTCACTGATGAACCAGGCCACAGTCCTGATCAGGGCCCCCAGCCACAGCAAGCCTGAAAGCAACTCAGAAGCATACCTCAAGCTTTCTTTCTTCTCCACCCTCCTTTTTTTCTAAGTCTTCTGTCTTGGGCCCACTAGAAACACCCACAAAGCACAAGCCCTCAGCCCTGGGGAGTGTTGACCCCAATACCAGAAGCCTGATGCACTCACATGGAGAAATATCTTATAATCCACATAAGAATTCCAGGAGCCCTCATTCTGCACTCGGGGGTCCTGAACACGCACCGTGATCACCTCCTGTAGGTAAGAAATGCTTCTTCAGCTTCAGCTGAGCCACACACACAGCTAGGCAGCTCTGACAATACAGGTTGCCCAATTTTTCCACTCAGCACCAACTTTCATCATTTGTCCATTCATTCAATTCAACAAATATTTATTGAGCCCACATTTTGTGTTAGGCACTGTTCTAGGCACTGGGGATTATGCATGAATAAGAGACAAGAATCCTTGCCCTCGTGAAGCTTACATTCCAACTAATTACATTAGTATATTCCAACCAATGAAAACGCTAGTCTTCATGTGGAAGACTTCAAAAGGAACCTCATTTCCCAGGAATGCCTTTGCTATTGATTTCCTTCTCATGGCTTTAAGTATTACTCAAGGTATTACTGTGGGAAGAACACCATTGAGCAATAATTTGTATTTCTGTGTCCTCCCATCTCATAAATACCCTCCCCAACTTTTACCCACCTATTCCCTGGAGACCACATTCTTACCTCCTGTTCTTGGTTCTCCGACATCCTACACCAAAAGCCCATTGGAAGAAAACATCTGGTGAGGGACAGAGGACATGGCAAAAATTATGGTTAGTATGCCCCTATACTTATGACTCGTTAGCAGGGCAAAACCCTGAAAGTTTTTAATAGAATCCCCTGGGGAAACTCAGCAACTTTTTTTGTTCTTAAGTAAAACTTAAGAGGAAGCAAAAGGAAAAAAAAAAATCCCAGCTCACATCTGTAATCCCAGCACTTTGGGAGGCCAAGGTGGGAGAATCACTTGAGGCCAGGAGTTCAAGACCAGCCTGGGCAACATAGCAAGACTCTGACTCTACTAAAATTAAATTAACCAGGTATAGTGGCACATGCCTGTAGTCCCAGCTACGGGAGGCTGAGGCAGGAGGATCACTTGAGCCCAGGAATTCAAGGCCACAGTGAGCTATGATCATGCCACTGCACTCCAGCCTGCATGACAGAGTGAGGTGAGACCCCACATTAGCTCAGTGCCAGACTAAAAGCCCTGGAGGATTTGCCTACCTTCTCAGACCATTGCCAGGACCCTCAACTAGGCCATTTCTACCCAAAGCATGTTAGGGTCTACAGAGAATTTGTCTCAGGAAGCCAGAACAGGAAGGTTCACTTGTAAAACTTTTTGCCTTTGAAGACTGCAACCACAACCGTGTCTGGCCAGCACTCAGACCACAGCTTTGAAAGTGAGCCTAACAGCGCCCCCTCCCGGCTGTTTAGAGACAACCAAGTCCCCGCCAACACAGTGCTCCTGTGTCTCTGTCTTGCTAACAACCAGTCACCTTCCCAAGATGAATCATAGAGCTGGAGCACTCCAGGGAGCACCTGAATGAGTAGCCCAGTTGGGACCTTCCCTTATCCAATCCATTCTCTGGAACCTGAGCCAATAGTTCTAATCATTTCCTCTCTTCACATGCCATCCGGTTTGTACCTCTGCCCAAGCACCCCACAGCTGCACAGGTTGACTCAGGATGCGTTCCGCTCCTTTGTAAAGATTCATTAAAGCCTCAGCCCCTGATGTCCCCCCAGTTGTGGCAGTTTACATGTATAGCGACATCGCCCACTCCAACAAGGGGACCATGAAGGCTGCAGCACAGGGTTACTCAAGTCCAAAGGGGCCCATGATGTCACCTTCTGTTAAAATACAGCACTAATCTTGTTACTTCTAGAACTACTCAAACAGCATCCACCCTGGCTGCCGCCTACACCCCCTTCCCCTCTCTTAAGAGCTAAACAATAAGGTTTAATTTCCCTTTCCAATTTACCTTGAAATGAAAACTGACTTCAGCCAATATGTACTGCCAACAAATGATCCAGACTGGCTCCTGGGAAAACAAGACTATCTCTGAGCTCTTTCCTCCCCCCCCATGCCTATTCACATACCCGCTCATTTTTACAGTCCCACAATTAATTTTAAATACATTCTCTTATTAGTTCTGCCTTACCATTAGAAGAGTGTGTAATGAGTTTCCTTCTATTTTATGTTTTGCTAACACAAGGCTAATGTTTCAAAAGAAGGGAAACTCATTTACACAATGAAATTAGCAGAGCAAACAGCTTTTCCAATTCTTTCCAATATACCAGAAGGTCTCTCCACAGACAGACACTGCATGCAGAGACGAAGCTACATGGTCTATGATAAAATTGGGTTACACTGTTTAGCAAACCCAAGGTTTTGTGATTTCAATACCATCTTAAACAGTATTCTTGCTGACAATCTGATTTTTCATCTGATGCAGTCACTACCTCCAATGGGTCTTGAACTGAAAGGTAGAAAATTCCAATTCCATAACAACCCATGTATAACACTCCACATGTAAGCACTCAAATGGCTGTGACCAAAAAGAGCAGAAAAACTTGCTGTGAACAATTAACCTCCTTGGATTAAAAAAATTTTTTTCTGTTCTCTTTTCAGGCATATGGTAAATTGCCAGCACAGGAACAGAGTTAAATATTCTAAAGTGTCTTTTCACAAAAGTAACAATAGGAAAGATGATGACAAGGAAATCATGGTCATTCACACTGAGTGGAGCTCACACATCTCCTGTGCCTTGAAAGGTTTGCCAAATTCAAGACCATAATTTAGTAACTAAATGATCATCATACCCTTGGTCTCTAGAAGAGTTTACATAGGGCCCTGCGCTACCTCCATGAGGAAGTTCTTTCCTGTGGGGCCAATACCACTTAGAAACAAATAGCTATAATCTGGCTTTAAAAAAAAACCCAGGACCTCCAAAATGCTATATACTTAAATCTAAGTTTAAAGGACACCAAGAAAGTTTCAGTCGTAACTTTCCATAAAAACAATGGAACAAGTACAGTAACCTACATTCCAAGTAATCCCTTCTAGCAACCACTATTCTCCATCGGCTTCCTCCATAGAAGTAAATGAAGCTCAGTTCGGCCTTTGGAGGAGAAGCAGGAAGTTCTTAACTTCAGCTCTATGATCTGGGAGGTAGGTCTGTGTGTCATCCAAATAAAGATAGAATCAATGACCCTGTCAGCTAGTTATGTAACTTACTCAATGCTAACTACATTTCCTGGGCCCTTTTCAATCACATCTGAAGTTTCCTGTACTTGCTCCACCTCTACCAGCACCAACAGCTCTTGTAAGACCCCGGCGGTTTGCTGTTTACAATGAAGATTCATCGTAAAGCTTTCCAATGTCTTAACAATTCAAGGTAGCAATTCCAGGCTTTAGCCTCACTATTTTCTCTCCCATTTAAACTACTGCAAGAGACAGGTTAAAAAACAAATCGTGTGACAAAAGCAGATTGAGCCGAGACTCCCGGCCTTCTTATTCATTCTGGAGCCCTCGGTGCCAGATGGCAGACGGCAACTCAAAACGCCCTTCTTCCTAAATACCCACAGGTGCTAGAGAAAGCTCCCCTAAGCTCTGTGTGATCTCAACCAGTTATATTCCGTCTTTTCGTCCATCTGTAACCTGCTCCTCCTTCCACTTATAAGGTAAGTAACAAAAGCAACCACAATCTAGAGCAAGTCTCCTGTGTCCGCGTAAAATACTTGCCATTGTCCCCTAGTCCCTGCCGTGTGGGTACATGTCCCCAGATTTTCACTACGGCCACTCCCCCTCCATTCTTAACGAACTAGGAGCAAAAATGCCACATACTCCTTTTTCTTTCCAGTTAAGCTTGGGGAGTAGGAAAGGATACCTTATACTTTCAAAGTAAAAGGAAAAAGCTAGGTTTCCTTTTTTGGATCTCGAAGCTCCCGCCTTCATCCCGGATGGTGAGACAGACCCTTCCCTAGGATGTAAAGCGAGACCACCATCCCAAGTGCTACTGACGCTCAAGCCCGCTCCTCCTCACCTGAGAGCAGCACTCACTCCGTGGGGCCCCGCCCACGCCCCCTCACCTGAGAGCAGCACCAGCTCCCCACAGCGACACCGCCCGCGCCCCACCATATAGCCAGAATCACGGCTTCTCCTTCCGGGTGAGTCGCCGGGGCCCCGGTGCATTACGGGAGATGGCTCCCGACGCGCGAATCCCGGGTGTCCATGATGCCCCGCCCCTGCAGATCCCGGTTCTCAGTGGCGATTCCCGCTCCCGGGCGGAGCGGCTCCGCCCCGCCCAGGCCCCAGACTGGAGTCCGGATTCCCCCTCCTCAACTCACTTGGGGCCCTGGAAGGTGGACGCCGGTGCTGGGTAAGGGGTGGCAAATGGGCTCCGACGTCCAATCCAGGGCCGCGTCCCGCCCACCGTCTTCAGGTGCAGCCAATCAGCGCCCAGGGAGCTTCATTAAAAGCCTACAGTGGGCCATGGGAACAGAGAGGTTTGAGGAGCTTGTCATTCTTCGTTCCTTTTGTAAGAATGTCACCGGCTGTCGAGGTTGGCTTGGGGAGGGAAACTCCCATATTCCTGGAGCCTAAGACCCGAGAATGCCCGCATTTGAACCCCGTAGGTTGCAGTTCCCCAGCGGAGCTATCAAGGGGACTCCAACTCAGGTTCATAAGGCCGCAAATTGATTATCAGAGCGAAAACTGGACTCGAGAGGTTCCAGCAACTCGAATTGCACTCGCCGAAACAAACGCAAAGAAGGATCAAGCAACTAGTCAGTAAGCAAAAGAAAGCCGTTGAATATGTTGAGGACCTTTTTGGCGTTGTTGAGATGTCTTTTAACAACTTGTTTAAAGATAATTTTAGCAAAGATATTATCAAGGAAAAAGTTACGGTCACAGATGATACAAGCCCTAGAGTTAGACGGCCTGAACACAATACCATCACTACACAGACTGTGTGGCCTTGAACAGGTTCTAAATCTTTGTAGGACCAGTAAAAAGTACAATGGTAGTTTCCCTATATGTAAGGTGCAGATTATTGCACATGACCTCAAAGCAGCATTTCTCAAACTTTTTGGTCTCAGAATTTGTTTACACAAACTCTTAAAAAATATTAAGGACCCCAAGGCGCTTTTGTTTATGTGGGACATTCACCGAATTAAAAATTAAAATGAGAAATTCAAAAACACGTATTAATTCATTTAAAACAATAATAATAAGCCATTATGTGTTAACATATTTTATGAAGTATATTTTTCAAAACAAAAAAGTTAGTAGAGTGGCATTGTTTTATAATTTTGCAAATCTCTTTACTGGCTTGGCTCAACAAAAGACAGCTGGATTCTCATATTTGCTTCCCCATTCTCTTGTGCTACGTTGTTTTGGTACATGAAGAAAATCCAGCCTTACACGGATACATGGTTGGAAAGGGAAGAGTATTTTTAGCCTTCTTCAACAATTGTAAATACTCTTCTTTGATACTACCAAAACTCAACAAATGGTAGTTTCTTAAAGGTTAAGTGCAATGGGGAATCTGAAACCATTTGGAAAATACTGGTACAGAGTTATTCAGATCTGCCAATAATAATGTATTTCATTATTCAGTGTAAAAAAATCACATTTATTAAAATCATCGCTGATCTCATCAGGAAAGTCTCAGGAAGCTGTCAGGCTCACTGTGGTAGATGTCATATTTTCCAAAATTACAATTTTAGCTTGAAAGCTCAACTTTTATCTTTAGCAATAATACTTTGATTTTCCTTGAAGTGGCAGGCTTATTTACTTCAAACACACAAGTCTGAATAACCATAGTTTTTCTGTCAGTCATTCTTCCAAGTAAAAGTAGTGTTCTATGAAAAAAGCAGCTAGTTTTTTTAACTCACACATCTCGAACAATTTTACAACCATTATAATTCAGTAAGCAGCAGAAGTGCCGTATGCATACTTCCCATTTCATCACACAAAACAGGAGAGACAGGTACACTAGGAAACGGATGCCATAAAATTATTTTTGTTACTTCATCAAGGATAGTCTGAAGTGCAAAAGGCTTTTGTAATTCTTCTATTGTATGTGTGGTAGTGAAGAATACAGTGACTACTGCCTTGATTCACACTAAGGTGCAGGCAGTTTCACCCACTGTTACTTTTGCATCATCAGTGAAAATGTCAACACAGTGAAAAAGAGCAAATAATGTATTATTATGAAAATAGTTTTGATCATGCAGACCCCATGAAACCATCTCAGGTACTCTCTGAGTCTGTGGACTGCACTTGGAGAACCACCTCCACAGAGTATATCTGCAGAACGTATCCATTAATCAAAAAATATTAAGTCCTTTCCATGGGCCAGCACTGTTTTAGGCACTAAGAATAAAGTAGTGAACTAAACAGGTGGTGGCTCACACCTGTAATCCTAGCTCTCTGGGAGGCCAAGGCAGGAGGATCGCTCAAGGTCAGGAGTTTGAAACCAGCCTGAGCAACAGCAAGACCCCGTCTCTACTAAAAATAGAAAGAAACTAATTGGCCAACTAAAAATATATAGAAAAAATTAGCCGGGCATGGTGGCGCATGCCTGTAGTCCCAGCTACTCGGGAGGCTGAGGCAGGAGGATCGCTTGAGCCCAAGAGTTTGAGGTTGCTGTGAGCTAGGCTGACACCACGGCACTCTAGCCCGGGCAACAGAGTGAGACTCTGTC